>JAGHQL010000073.1:0-87230 GCA_020080175.1 Glutinoglossum americanum
CTGTGGGACGCCGGGTCGGGGGCAGCGATGCAGACGCTCGAAGGCCATTCATCCTGGGTCAACGCCGTGGCCTTCTCGCTGGATGGTAAGGTACTGGCGTCGGCATCGAGGGATGAGACGGTCATTCTGTGGGACGCCCGGTCGGGGGCAGCGATGCGGACGCTCGAAGGCCATTCATCCTGGGTCAACGCCGTGGCCTTCTCGCCGGACGGCATGGTACTGGCGTCGGCATCGGATGACGAGACGGTCATTCTGTGGGACACCCAGTCGGGGGCAGCGATGCAGACGCTCGAAGGCCGTTCATCCTTGGTCAACGCCGTGGCCTTCTCGCCGGACGGCAAGGTACTGGCGTCGGCATCGAGGGACGAGACGGTCAGGCTGTGGGACGCCGGGTCGGGGGCAGCGATGCAGAGGCTCGAGGTTAACGCCGTTCTTCATACGCTTTCGTTTTCCGATGATGGATCATGCCTGAAGACTGATAGGGGATTATTACGTACCGCTTCCCTTTCTCCTAATGTTGTCCTCTCACAACGGAGCCTTTTGCAGGGTGTATTTGTGAAGGAGCAATGGGTGACTCGAGGGATGGAAAACGTGCTGTGGCTTCCTTCTGAGTATAGGTCAAACTGCATGGCTGCTCATGGGAATACCGTGGCCCTTGGGCACCCATCTGGCCGCGTGTTGTTCTTGAAATTCTCTTTTTAACTCTTTTTTTCCCTAGACCTTCGCCCCACCCACCTCCGCTGCAGCACGCGTCTTCTTATCCCTTTTCCAGGGTGGCGAAAGTTATGGTGGATTATAAATGGAATGGGCGGCCCAGCTGCTATTAGAGAATGGGGCGGACGTTGAGGCGAAGGATACAGATGGTATAGTACGGTTACGCTAGGTGGCGGAGAACGGGTATGAGGAGGCTGCACGGATCTCACCAGAGAATGCCGCAGATATCGAGACGAAGGATGAGTACGGAACGGTGGTGCTGTTCTGGGCGGCCAAATTTGAGCATCTGGCTGTGGTGCGGCTAGTGAAGAAGGGGGCGAATGTCAAGGCGAAGGATGATGATGGAAAAACGGCTCTACATATCGAGGTGGCGCGTGGGTACGATACCGTGGTGCGACTGCTAGCCGAGCGTAGGTGCGAGGCGGTGGCACGGCCGCTACCGGGAGGGCATTTCACTAGTAAAAGCAGCTGTTAAGCTAAAATCCAGTGTATCTATTGTACGTGGAACTAGGTTGACGTTCTTCCTGTCGCAAATTATGTTTCTACTGTTGCTTAACGCCTCTGATGACACTTAGAGACCCTATCACAACACACTCAGGGTACCACCACATACGCAATTCTTATCTTATGACTAAAATTTTAATCAGAGTTTCTATTATGCTATGTAAATGCGGACTCATCACCAGATCTGATTGAGGATAACACAGGCATGCTGGAAGCCTTTGCTGCTAGCCCGATCACGCGGCTTAAAGGCAGGAAATTAAATCTAGGAGTCGCCCAAGGGGAGTCAATGAGGCGGATTAGACCGCCCCAGAGGGAATGCCCGACTCCACAGCTCTTCAACGATTAAGTCCGACTACCCGAGGAATCTCGACGGGTTGCTCTATATACTCCTCCCTTTCATGGGGTGGTGCCCCCAATCTTCAAGATCTCTCATGAACCCTATTATCTTATCTCTAGTATATATAGTCTGCAAGGTGTAGTGAACCTAATATGGAATTAGTATAGGCCACTCCTCCAAATTCACGAACCGAACACCTCCTTCCCAACTCCAGCCACAACCAACCCACCCCCATCCCTAGCTAACAAGCCCCCTACATCACCAACCCCCAATCTCTACCGGGTACGCAATAATGCCCCCAGCCTCCACCGGATACCATATGCCCTCACCACTCCCAACTCGTTGTTGTTGTTGCTGCTCCACCAGCTCCGAAAACGGAGAATTCAACCCATCATCGCCCGCTACACGCTCCGCTAGTTCCCCATACCCCTGCTTACATCCTAACACCCTAGCAGTGACTGCGCCAAGCTGTCTCTACAGGCTGACGAGCCTTTCTCGTTCGTGGTACATGTAAAGGACAGGCAATGCGCATATGGGGAGAATAGTGACGGGAATAGTGACACTCAGTGCGATTGGGAGGATGGTATTAGATGAGGAGTGCGACGGGGGCGGAGATGGCGGGGTCGAGTTGGGGGATGAAGAGGCGGAGGTGGTCAACCCAACGTATATACGTTCGTGGCGGCGGAATGAGGGTTGTGAGAGGCGTCGTAGGAGGCGTGGCAATCGTGCGGCCAGAATGACGCCGGCGGGATGGATGTTTCCAGGAACCGCGGGATCTAAGCACAGTTTTGTTGTTATGAGCACGCGGCAGACGTGTGAAGTAGGCTATTAATGAACGGAATACACGGAATTGCCCTCTATGTAATAAAGGAGTAGCAAACGAAGGATATGAGGCCTCTATGCAGCACGAGAACCACTGCCCAACACGATGACCTCAACAGTTTCGGTAGTTACTAGGAGTCACTGCGCTCCCGTCGAATTTTACCTCCAGCCATACCAGACTAGCCCCGAGTAAAAGTTTCGATCCGATAGGTATCCCGTGTCCTTATAGTACTGCTGGAATTAAACTAGCCTAAAATTTCGATCCTATTCATTTCTAGAATCAATCTATCACACGCTAGTATGCGCCCTCATGCCCTTTAACTATATTACTCCCACTCTCATGAAGCCTGGGTCATCTTCGCCCCCGGCCTAGCGTTGGCATAGTCGTCTTCGCAGACGTCGCTGTCACCTTCTCCGCCTTGCAATTGCAATCCTTGCAGTATCTACAATCAAACACACTAGTGTCCCATACGAGGGAAACAAACTCCGCCGCTGCGCCTTCGCCTAATGAAGGAACTCCAGCACGGGCTTTCCGTAGACTCGGTGTAGCGAGATGCGCGAGTTGGGAACCTATGCGTCGTGGTGACCAATGACAGATGTCATAAACTGGCTGGTGGCAAAGCGATGGGGGTGTCTGTTCAGAACACTCAAAGGGTATGCGAGGCCACTGGGGGTAGGCTGGCCGTACATGGCTACGCTAAGGACTGCCGCGCTACCTCCATTGGAGATGTTGTCATTTGTATCGCTCATTGCGGTACCCGAGGTGGCTCCGTGTTTACTGGTGAAAATATAGTGATTAGCACCATCCGTATCCGTCACAATATCGACTAGCGGCCTTCGTAAAACCCATCAGCGACTCAATTATTGACTCTCCCCTAACTGCTCCAGCCCCTGCCGTATCCTAGCTTCTTATGTGTTGAGTTTTTGCATTTGCTCGAGACGTGCTCATTCCGTCGACACGCGATTGTTCTTAGAGGAGATGGCTGATTTCGAGCGTGGTTGCTGAGTTGGGGGGGCTGGTATCGGTGCGGAGAAGGACGCTAGCTTTAGGTCCAAAGCTTGGCATAGGGAGATTGTAACGCGAGTAGTAAGGAAGGGGCTGCTTTTGCTAATTGGAGTAGTCGCAGGATTCTCGCAAGTCCACTAGCAGATTATAAGAGGGACATTGGAGCTCTCGAATTCTGGTGAATCAGTCCAAATTGAAGGGGAATATTATTCATCTTGCTGATGTCACACCGCGGATGCGAAAAATACCAACAGGTTGGGAGAGTAAAGGTAGTGTCTTCAATAAAGCCGACGGGGGGTTGCAGTGATATTTGAAGTCTCTATACGCTTTAATGTCGCTTACAACCGCCTTGAGGCGTAGACAAGATCGAACTAACTAATGTGGCAACTTAGCTGGGCAACTCCTAGAATGAGAATAGGACACTATAGAGATTGAAAGGGGATAAGAGACTGGAACCACAGAGGGGCCCATATCACACAGGTATACTCCAAGAACATCGTTGTATCCTTGAAGTCCATCTAGAGACTTGGCCATATCCGTTACCCCCGTGAAACTCCTGCTGTTGCCGGAAGAAACCAAGGCAAAGGACTGAGCTGGGGCTGTGCAGGCGTGAAGATAGCTTTTGCGGAAGCGTCGATACATCATCCGTGGTGGTCGGTCGTGTGGTTGACGCCACACTGATGGCTCCGCGCCAAGGGCTTGGATCACAACATTCTGGAGGGGATCGGCATCATGAGGACATGGGTCGGGTATGGGATAAGTGACACCTTGTGAAAACACCGGTAACCACACTCGCCGGGGCATCGCACAGAAGCTGTGCACTTTACGAGAAATCGATTTCCATCGCTGTCGATAAACTTGGAGCCTCTTGTGGTGGTTGGCTGAGACTGCCGGCAGTATTGAATAGACCGATACCCCATAGAACTAAACTAGCTAGGACGAGCGATGCCACGCTTGCCACGAGGAGAGCGTTGTTTGCGATGCAAGAATTGCTGGGCTCGAGATCTCAGGGGAGCTGGTGTGGAAACGGCGGCAAGAGATTAATGAAGCCCAACGATTGGACGACAGCCGATAATTACAGGTCCGAGCCCTCCAAAAACTAGGGCCGGTTCCTAGCCCGGTCGGCACTTAGTCCTCTCGCCGCTTTTCCGCCGAGGATATAGCCAACCCATTGTCTCTATTCCCACGGAATAAGAACGAAGCATCTAGTACGATCCCCATAGGCCTGATTCCCTTACGGCCTTTAGCTTACGCGCCACTGTCCTACCACTGCATTTACTACGAAGTATTGTCACCGGCTCGGTGAGAACCCGACAAGGCGGCTTTCTCGTTGGCTGAGTGTGATGGTACGTCGGGGACAGGGATAACGCGGCCCAAGCCCCTTGCCTCCCCGTGATTTACACTCGGGACCCGGCGAACCCACGCAAGTGAAACTCTAAAGTTTCCAAGCCCACGAAGCCGTCAGGTTGTTACTTTTTCTCTGATCTTGGCCAACAGTCGTGAGTCACTAGGGTCTAGAGCTCGGAACTTTTGTTAGACATACTCGTGATCGAGTAGCCCTTTTCTTTTTTTTTTCGACAGAAAAGACTAGGGCTTTGGCTTTAGGCTTGGCTCAGCCCTGGATTAGGCAGCCAGCCAGCGCGGCTCAGCCCTGCAAGCGAACCTGGCGGCTACGTTTCGCCCCCCATATATGAGCGCTCGGAGAGCCTGTAACAGAAGCAAGTTCTCGTCATGACTGACCCAGTATCGATTAGTGCAATTGGTGCCATCGCTACTCTGGCTGTGCGTGCATCAAGCATATACGATAATATCAAAAGCGCCGAACGGAGGGTATGTTGTCGGAGGCCAAGACCTAAGCTGATAATTACTAACGGAATATAGTTCAAGGATGTCGCAAACGATACGCAAACTCTCCACCAACACCTAAACTCTATCGTTGATATCTATCAGAAACACCATGTATTACCGCTCGGCAATGGCCATCAACAACTGCTGGTTATCATCGAGAGCTGCAAAAGAAATTTCCAAGAATTGGAGGACCTGGTCAAGGACTACCAAGCTCGACGAACGGGACTTCGTGGCATGATCAATAAAGCAAACTTCCCTACAGAGAAAGTAGCGACTATCAGGGCAAATCTAAGTCAGCTTCGGCTGGATCTTACCTTATATCTGAGTACGACAGCTATTCGGGAGCTAGCTACGGGGGCTAGCTCCACAAAAATACTAACTGTAAGTGAGGTACTGTGCTGTTGCTGCTTTTGCTGAGGCTAAGACTGCTGGAAGGAGACTGAGGAGGGTCAATTACTGGCCAAGGAAGTAGACGCCGCGTTTGAATCACAGATTACGCCAGGCACTCCAACTTCTAGCCAGGGACCTTTCGACCCCAACGTGACTGGGAAGGTTCCCTTCAGGGAGAAGAAACCTAAAGTCATTGATTGGCAATCGACGATCGAGCTTTCCCAGAATCCTCAAGATCTAACAACCGAAGGCCCATCAGAGGAGAACATCCTAGATCTACTTCTCGTCGCGTCCACAAACATGTGGAATCCCCGCCTGGTCATCTTCCGAAAACACGACGGAAGGCTCCGGCTTGTTCACGTTTACAGGGTTCCATCTGCGGAGGGGACGTCTAGTCAGAGAATCGATAGCAAGCTTTTCGATTCGGCGTATATGAGTTTCATTCCTGCATATGCTACTCCGGCGACATCCGCCCCTCTTATTCTGCTCTTATACGACAGAGTGAGTGCAGAGGAGGCCTGGTATCAGTTCAAATCGGTAGAGGATGTTTTGAGTGTTCAACAAGCAGTCACCGGGGCGATGGTCAAGTTTAATGAGGCGGATATCTTGTGGCAGCTGGCGAAACCGGGACGAAATGACTTGGGGGGCATTGGGCGTGTACAAATCTGGTATCCTAAACCCCTTATAGGCAAATCCTCAACCTCCGAGTTTTCCCCGCCAAAATCAAGTATGTCTGGACTCAGCAGGGTGTCCACATCCAACTCGATTCAGCCTATTATCTCTCGGGCTAGCGGGTTCTCTACCGCATCGACACTTCAACCAAAAAAGCTCCGACTGACGGATAAACCAAATGCAGAATCGTATGAGGTGCCGCAGTCGCTAGTAATCTTAATATACACCATACATCGAGAGAAATACGCGTATATCTATCTTCAGTGTGAGTCACTAGAATCTACGGGTTCCAATAGTCCTTCTGACTCTACACAGTCGAGTACGTCCAGTTAGGCGGCCTCGCATGCTGCGACACACCAGCAACATGCAGACATGTTGTTCTCCACGGGGATAAAATGAAAGTTAGGATCTTTTATGCAGAAAGCGACGGTCTCGAAGGGCTCAAGTCCTGGGATCTTGGCCGGGTGCTCTCCCGGCCAGGCCTTCCTATCAAAGACTTTGAAGAGTTGGGCGTGAAGCACATCATATTAGGGATGCCGTCAGACAAATGTCAGTCACTCACATCCGTCCGATAACCACGAGTCACTGACGCGGCTTTAGGTAAAGAGAAGTTTACTAAGGATTTCGGGAATTGTAAGATACTATGGCATAAAAGTGCGGGGATGCATGAGTCAAGGATTAACACTATCTCGCGCGGGTGAGGATTATAAACGGATCCAGGTCTAGTCATAGCATTTTATCGTATGATACCCTATTTCCTTTGAGCCTTAATGTATGTATAATAGTGGGGATGGTTCCGGGAGTGGAGCTTCTGGTTCCTAAATCACGGCTCCATAGACTAGACGGTTTTTTCTGGGACTTGGGCTTGGGGTTATGATGCATGGTGGGGATCTATAGAATACCCGATTTTTCAAACTAGAACTCTGAAGTGCCGGGGTATCGTCTCGCCCGCGGCGGTAGCGAGCTGAGACAGCGAAGCCGCCTCAGCTCGATATGGCTTATTGTTTGCCCAACCCGGTATTTCTACCCCTTCTCGTGAGTTAGGCCTCGAATATCAAGCCCTGGATTTCGCCCTCGGTTTTGGTGTTCGTCCGTTCTTCATACCTCCAGCATAGCGGTCGGTGTTGTAGTTTATCCGAAGGGGTCAGACAACCTCGTAGTATGAACTATACTCGTGCCACCTGAGCATAGCGCTAATGATGTCACTAATAGCACAGTCGATGCACCTTTCCGTCAGGCAACAATCAAATCAGAACTGTCTCACCCATTTCGCCAAAATCGACCTCTGAACTTTATTATTGCTACCGCCAAATAGCCTGATTCATCGCCGCCAAAACGACATTCCATTGGGGATGAGACGTGCCTGAACTCACGAATTAGCGCTCTAGGAGGCTGTGGTATTAGGCCTGTCCATTTAGTAGCGTTATTGGAAAGGTCTGGTATTGCCGCCGGGGGAATTTGCGTCGCCACCCCGGAACTTTCACCAGTAGCACTGATGCAGAAACTAATGCAGCAAAATGGACACTAGCGGACAGGCACCCATGCCCAACTGCGAAGAACTGAGACCAAATGGAAGTGCTGTTACACCTCGATAGTGGTACTAAATCTACCTAGTGGCACAATGTATTACGCGTTCGATAACGACTATTACTGAATGCGCAACATAACCAAATAGAGAGCTACGAACCGGTCCAATTTGATCTCCTGAGATGCTGCGCTGGGGCTGGGTCATTTAAAGTTTGAAAAAAAAAAGCTTCATTCCATCAAAGTTTTAGAGATTTTCAATTGCTTTTGCCGCTTTGTTCTCCTGAGTCACAAGGCCAAGGGAAGGCTGCATATTCAGTCGGGGCTGAGGGAAAAGGGCTGAGACATGCCGAAATTGTGCGGGCTAACCCAAATCCGGCGTAATGAATACAAGAACCAAAAAATGGAGCCTCAGGTGAGAACACTGGAAAATCCTCAGTTTCAGCCTCATTTCTTGAGGCTATTGAAAAGGTTCGAGTGTGCCCTCCCCCCCTTAGTCTGTTCAAAAAAAAATACGTGGGCGCGACTCTTTCCTTGGCCATGGATTGGAACGCAGAAGAGAATCTCATCTTAAACGATGCAGAAAATGATCCGAACACAGAGATTCACCGAAACCCACCACAGTCGAATCTCCTATCACCATTCACTGTGAGTTGCTTAGTCTTTAACCGGACAATTGGTGAGATCTCCCCAGACGGATTAATAAATAAGAGGCTCGGTCGGTACTAACACGCCGGCTAGGATCCGGAATCTTCGCGGCTCCCTTGGTGGTCTGGGAAGCAACGCACAGCGTCGGAGTCTCGCTCATATTCTGGTTCGTCGGGGGCATCATATCCACGTTCGGGCTCCTCGTATGGCTGGAGCTGGGCCTCACGGTTCCCAAGGTCGCGAAAAATAGGATACTGTTCAACGTACCGCGAAACGGAGGAGAGAAGAATTACGTAAGTTCCCCCCCTCCTCAAGCGAAACACCAGGCCAGGAGCCTCTTCTGATTTTTGTAGCTTGAATTCATATACCGGAAGTTCAAGAGGGCCACGACGTCGGTTTACGGAATTGGCTTTATCCTGATTGGCAATCTGTCCGGAAATGCTATCGCATTGGGGTCCTATGTCATGGTTGTTTTTGGCGGGGATTTCGACGACGACCGCGCTAAAGTCATCGCGGTCGCTGCGCTGACGCTAGCCTGCCTCCTGCACGGTGCGTGGCGAGCAGGTGGGATCTTCGTCAACAACGCCTTGGCCGTCCTGAAGGTCCTTCTCCTCCTTTCATTATTTATTCTTGGATTGTGCGCTGCGAATAGGAACAAGTTTGTGCATACTTCGACTGCTAGCACGAACTTTGACAAGCACCGTTCGTTTGTTGGGAAATCTCGCAACGCGGCAAGCTATGGGGATTGCTTGGTGTATATCCTGTATTCGTACAGCGGGTACGAGCAGCCTTTCTATGTGAGCTCTCCTCCCTCGGATGTAAGGCGCGCATAGGATAGCTGCTGACTATAAAAGGTGCTGGGCGATGTCAGGGACGCGCATAGGAAGTATGCAAAAACAATGTTGGCAACAATGGCCACCGTTGTGACGCTTTTCACCCTCGTCAACGTAGCTTATGTGAGTACCTCATACCTCAATCTCATACGTTTAAACGGATAAATGCTAACGTCTCCAGTTCTGTGCCTGGGTTCCCGGGGATCTCGATACCGCCCATGACGTCGCTACCGTCTTCCTAAAAAACATATTTGGAACTGAAGCCGCTCGCCGTGTCATGGCCGGCATGATAGCCGTCTCAATCTTCGGCAACATCGTCGTCTTCACCTTTACCGCAGCGCGCGTGAAACAGCAAATCGCCATGGATGGCATCCTTCCATTCTGGCGCTGGCTGCAAGCCGACCGCACCACTCCTTTTGCAATATTAATGGCCCGGATAAGGGGAAACAGATCACCTGACCCGTATGGACAGGCCGCCGGTAGACCAACTGAGGACGCAGCTATTGCGGAAAAGAGCCCGATTCCAGCACTAGCACTGCATTGGTTCTTTTCATGTCTGATGGTTGCATTTACTGCAAGCCTCTCACCGACCAAGGCCACGAATGTTCTCGTGAATCTCTACTCCTACTTCCTTATCCTGCTTGTCGGCATCTTTGTGTCTGGCGGCCTGCTCTACGTTCGCCTCTGGCGCGAGCGAGATACTTGGGTTTCTGAGTCCGGTTTCAAACCCTGGGGTGGCCCTACCGCCGCAATCATATATGCACTCTCCTGTGGCACCTTCGCAATCTTTGCTTTCGTCCCCATTCACGACAATAAATCACCTTTTGCTTCCATCAACGAACGGTACACACATTACGTCGTTCCTATCGTTGGTTGGTGCTCGCTCCTTGCAGGCTTGGCGTACCTTTCTGGGTTCGAGGCTTATTGGTGGTGTCGAGGAGAGCGACTCGTTACGACCAGGGAAGAAGTGATATTTGAGAGAATAGGAGAGGACGGTCATTGGTTTTATGGAGAGACGATTAAGGTTGTAAGGAGAGCGAGGAGGGTGCCCGATCTCCCAGTCGCACAAGAGGATGGAGTCCCTTACCAGATACCCATGGCCGTGCTTTCTGGCCGATAAGTAGGAAATGATACAAAATAGATTTCTTCCTTTTCTCTAGACCGTTGGCGTTGGAGACCGTCCCGGGATCGCATGTAATGTTAGCACTGTATATAAGAGTTCTCATACCGCTTACTAGCTTAAATATTGTTCACTTTCTTCGATAGTTGAGGGCCGCCAGGGTGTTAGAGCATCTGCATACCCTAATTCACTAGCGTTACTCCAAAGCTTAACTACTCCCTAGCATCACCATTTGCCCCTTATATTTATCTTGGCGAAAGGAGAACATTTGCCGCCTAGACTACGAAGAGATTAGGATGGGTGTGGATAATATCGATGAATCCTTTCGTGCTGGCTCGCGGTCAAAATATGAGTAGCGTTGCAACTCACAGCCTCAAGGTACGCACGCTGTAAGCTCTAGGAATCCCCGTTTAGGGCGGCATATGACATCATAGACCACCATCGGTTGGTCCTCGCCAACCCTAGTAAGCGTGATCGCCACGCCTAAGTCGCGTTATCCTCGCCCCAGCCAACGAGTAGCCGCCTGGTGCATCCCGCACCAAACCCCCGGCGATATAGTTACTCGCCCGACCAGCCTAGCCAGGCCAGGCTGAGAATATTGATTTCCGACTCCGGATAGGGGTTTTGTATTTTTGTCTTTATCAGGTTTTACCACGCCTCCTCGTTGTAGGGCCGGAGGAGCGGGCGGCAACGGGAGGGCTAGAGATTGGTTTATCAACGTGGTGGCAGCGTAGAGGTCTGCCTTGAGTGAAGCCTTAGGCCTCGTAAGACTGTTTTTAAGCGACCCCTCTCCCTCGTTATTTGCGTCTCCTCTGTCCCCCTCCTCACCCATTCGCCGAGAATAAATCCGTTACATGTTCCAGTATTACATTTTACATACTATACTACCGTACTACCGGATATCTAGGTCTACTCTAGCAGGTCTTATTGCGTGTTGCGATCTTGGTATGTGGGCTTATTTATGTTAGAGTAAACATCACGCTAACCAATGTTTCCGAGAGTGGAGACCTCTGCGCAATAACAACCCACTAGGATGACAGCCGCTCATGGAAATCTTACTGGCTACGCTGATTCTATCTGGAGACTGCCAGGAGCCGTGAAAAGTTTCACGGCTCATCTCCCCAACTTGAATATGACCTCGAATCACGTTCTGATTACGGGACCAGCTCCGTTCCAGGTGCAAGAGATACAGTGTCTGTTCGCTACTTCTGGTAGATACAGCCCTACGCTACGGGTTATGTTTTACACCCTTTCTGTTGTGTCTATTTTTTTTGCCACGGAAGATTGGGTTGCAGATGTTTCAATGGCGTATGTGATGATCTATTCAGCCATCTCTGCTTTTCATGCTATCATTATGGTTTCAGTGCGTCATCACCTTCAGTCCAGAGTATCAGAACCTGTCAGTATCGCGACCGCCGGCCCCGTTGAAGCCCCTCAAATTTCCATCTGGCCAATGATATGGGATGAGGATTGCGATGCCGTCTTAGCTGTTGTCGGGACCGCGTTTCTCATTATGGCGCCTATAGTGATATGGAGCAACACTTTCCACAAGGCCTTTAAGCGTCCCAGATATCAGCCCATATTTGTCGGGTGGTTCCTTCTGTTGCTGGTTGGGTTGATCAGTGCTATGGTGAACGAGGTGCACGTAGATATGTGGACTGTTGGCCAGTTCCGGTTTTGTTCCACCGGAGATCTCCCGGACCTCAGCCTTTCCGGCCTAAGTCTCCGCGGTCGCGAGCATCCAAACAAAAGCTTCAACGAGTCCATTTGGGACACCTTTTCAAATGCATCTACGTCACGGCGGCTCCCCCCAATTTGCGTTTATCCTTGCTTCGATGCTTCATGGCCGCTGCGACAGTGGAGCAATATCAAGGTCATTTCTTCAAGCGGCACATGGCCCAGTACCAGCAACTACTCCAATGTCAATGCCGGCTGGGGCCTTATGTTTGCCGCCATTATCCTAATCACAGCCTCTGTTTCGATTATGATCACAATCTTTATCCTTAAACGGAAGAACCTCATAGCCTATGGGGACTATGGCATCCTCAAGCTCCGCAAAGGCCTTGATGATAAGATGAAGCAGCGGCTTAGGAAGCTCGATTACAGCGCAAAAGTCTTGACTGGAGTTTCTCTCCTCTTTTTCGTGGCTTGGATCGAATATACGATGTGGCCATATCCCTACTCTGAGAAATTCACGGATATTGGCCAATGGGGACAGCTAGCAAGCACAATCCTAGTTCTGGCATTCGCGGCGTACAAATACATCCTCCCTCCTGAGATACGGGAACAAGAACCGATTCCCGCCTCCCAGCACAACCCGGCTCTGGGCACGAATGAGCCAATTCCAGTAAGGGCCGATGGTGCAATGGAACAGGTGCCACCCGGCGGCATTCCACTGCAGCCGATTCCAGCATATAATCGGCAGGAGCCAATAGTAGCTCAAGATGGCGTATGAAAATTTCAGCAGGGCTATAGGCTAATTGTGTTATAAATGCGAACATACAAATGAGGAGTACACCCCAGCTATCTCCAATTTCGTGATTTTGTGGGGAGCATAACTAGCCTTGGTGATTTGGCGGTTGGCTGTGGGACATTAAAAAGAGGGTAGAAGATAGATATATGAACATCATACATTTGCAATATGTATAAACAGATAGCACAAAATGGCATTTACTCTAAATGCCATAAAACGTGTGGTGATGTTGTAGCCTGCCCTAACGTTGCTGGAACCATGGCATCCTGGCGTCATACAATATCATTGTGGCTTCTGCTCTAGGAGGCTGAGCGAGTGGTATGAGAAAGAAGACTGCTTCGTTGACTGATGTAGATAAGGAACGAAGAAGAGCTCGAATATAAAAATGGGGTAATATATAAGCCGAGCATTCTCCAACAATTGATATCTCGACCACAAGCGGGTTCGCAAGGTGAGGTCACCAGTGTGACCCGGCAATGCTTCTCTTTAGCACGCCTCCTGTCAATAAATACACTTCGCTAACTCTCCATTACATTCTGCCAACATAACGTGTTGCTCATTAGTCATTACCCTAATAGCGGGGTTCTCTCTAGTGAGCCCTCCCTGCTTAGGATTAGCCATCGAGCAATAGGAACGTTTATCTCCGGACAAAAATTTCTCCATTGTTCTAATTTTAATGCTAAAACCAAATGCACTAAATATCTGTAATAGGTGTTCCGGGAAGTTTACAGATATAACTACCGAGGAGCAAGATGGCGCCGTGATAGAATTCCCCAGAAACGATACAATATGAAAAGTTATCACTGTCGTTAAGTCGGAGTGGAATTTAGTATTTATCCTGAACCCCTCCATCTGGTTCGTTGTCCGCGGCTGCCGCAAAAAGGAAGGAGACACGCGGCTATTGGGTGCCTGCCTCACCCACGCCATGGAGTATCCAATGAGCTAGAGCGGACAATTGACTCCAACTCCTCGTGCATTAACGCAGTCACAGAATACCGCTGGTTTTCCAATGCCGCCTCGAGCCTCTTCGTCATTGTACTCTGTAACCCATTACGCGTCATCGATGCAGCAAGCGCTCTTTCGAACCAAGGCCTCGCGTTATCCCACTGGTTCTGGCGCTGAAAGATTTTGCCAATGCAGATCAGGAGCTCAATAGTGTTTTCGTGGTCGATTCCAAATGTGTCTTCCACTTCGCAGCCTATGGTTTGGAACATGTCTTCGGCTGACTGGCAATAGTCGTTTTTGACGTGGAGTTCGGCGACTTTGATGCACGCTTCCAG
This sequence comes from Glutinoglossum americanum, assembly GCA_020080175.1. Lineage (NCBI taxonomy): Eukaryota > Fungi > Ascomycota > Geoglossomycetes > Geoglossales > Geoglossaceae > Glutinoglossum > Glutinoglossum americanum. The sequence goes on from JAGHQL010000073.1 coordinate 14,172, forward strand.
GAAATGTTTCGTTTTCTTGGTCGACGGTAGGATCTTCTCCAATACTTCTTTGGCTTGGTCTAATCCGCTAGCTACTCGCTCATCGTCTCCGAGTCGTTGATAGAGATCGAGAAGCGCGCACCTAGCTTGCAATATCTGCGAGTTCAGCCTTTCGGGATATTTATCGCATTGTTCAATTAGGGAGAGAAGTAGAGGTTCAGCGGCCTCATCGAATGCTGCAGTGCGTGACCTTGCGAGGCCTAGTTGGTAATCCACCCTTGCTGGATCATCTGTCCCTGCAACGGCACTGGCCACATATTCGGGGCCAGGCTGCTGGGCGGCTATATGCGGGGGCCCAACATGAGCTTGGGCTACCAGAGGGCTGTCGAAATTCGATGTGTTGTTTCTCCTTGTACCTACCGAATCATGTTTGTCCAAAGCATCTAGAACCCGATACAGAAATGTCATTGCATCGTTGCTGCGAGACCAGCTATTGAACAAGTCTACCACACGCAGAAAATGTGTCTGGGTCTTTCGGTGGTTAGGACCCCAGCGTTCCACGTGGTTTTCGCCCATCCAGTTCAGAACCAGGTCGGCGTCGTTCATGCGGTCATGCCCTGCGTAGAGAGTCGCCAACTCATATGCCACTGCGTTGGTGTCCTCGTGGGTCGGCGAGAGTAGATTTTCAAAGCCTGCCAATACCTCGCGAAGTTTTCCTTCCGCATTTTGAAAATCGCCTTCGCGGTCAAGCTCATGAGCACTATTTCTGAGAGCCTTGAGCGCTTCTAGCGTCTGTCCGTTCCAGGTCAATCGAAGAAAGCGGGGCTGTGTGTTGCCTGAGAATGGCGTAGGGGTCCATCTCTCAGCGGGAATACTGGGCTCCTTAGGCGTGCGTGCGCTGCCGGGTGAAGGCACATTTAAGGGCCTAGGCGTCATGTAGGTGGTATCTTGTGGGGTGGCTTCATCTGCTCAAAACTGTCAGCCAAACGATGTAGCCATACTTAATTAGTAACGTGATCTACCTAGATCACCCTCAAATTTTGCTCCCTTAACCTTATTTCGGAGTACCTCTTCCGTCCACTCTCGGCCCCTACATACGAAGACCGTTTCTTTTGGTTCCGGGAGCTGGTCTTTTCTCTGCTCAGCTTTATTAAGCATCCACTGGGCTTTCTCCCTTGGCAGGTTTTTGTAGAAACCCCATTCGCTAAATTTATCTTTATACATTTTTTTGCTACCCCAATAGTTAGAAATGCCACCTAGACCTAGCTAAAGAGGGAGCACAGGGAGGCTAACGAAGGACTGAAACCAAATTCCGTTTTCATGATTTGCGTAGTTTCTCCAAGAGATTTATTTTGGTCAATGTAGAGTTCCCTGATTTTGGTTCGGTGGAGGCTCCATTCCGCTGCAGTATATTGCGGGTGAGGCGGGTTTTGCCTTCGTCGCGGTGGGTTTGGTCGTATATTTGATTCTGGATTTTGAGGTTCATCTGCAGCTGGGATATGCTGTGAAAGGCCGGGAGCAGTGATAGAACTCAAAGGCATTGCCGCCATTATAGGTGTGGTAATTTCACTCTGGAAATTGGGAAGTCGAGACGAGTCAGTGGCCCGGAATTCCCAATCCGGTTCTTCATGGTATCCCGAAGGTTGATCACCTATGCGACTAGGCCACAAGCTTGAGGTCGATGCCGATGCAAAAGTGGGCTGTGTGGTTTGCCGACCGATTAAGCGGCTATGATCAGTACCATGTGCACGGGCGTCGCGCTGTGGTCGGAGGGAAGCAGGAGGGAACATGCTGGTTGATGATTTCTCCTGGGAGCGACAATTTCTGAACTGGAGTTCCATATCAAGTCGGGTGGGATTGTTCATAAGAACTGGTAGAAGAGGGAGGAGTATGGTCGGCGGATTCGCGCACCAAAAGTCCCAACACGAGACCCCCAAAAGTTCCGACAATGTGGCGCGCTAACACGGGACACGGGCCAAGCCTCCCAGAATTCTCAAAGTCGCCACTCGAGACATGCATCTAAGTCCTTAGTTGGCCTTAACGGTCCAATCCGAGGATCCCGCGCAAGTTCCCCAAGGGTTCCGAAAAGTTCTGAAAAGTTCTCGCTTGGCTTCCTCTGCAGCCCCATCCCGCATGGGTAATATAATTGGTGGGACTTTGTAATAGTTCAGGTCAGTGAAAGTTCTGCCAAAGTTCGGGCTGACAAAACCAGGGCGCAATCCCAAAAACACTAGGATTAATATTATACAGAGTAACTCAGGAATTGGGGCAGAGTTCTTTATGCATCTCTTCAGCGTTAATAATACTACCTCGTCTACTGTCTACCAACCGGATCGCGTATCCAAAAGGTCTCAAAAAGTCCCCCAAGTCTTCCAGCCGGAATCAACGTCTTGAATTTCCACCGCCTAGTTCCTCGTTGCCACATCTGTCCAGGCGATATCCTCCTTGGTTCAACTGCCACGTCCCACCTACAGCCCGGAAAATATCTTCAAAAGTTCCCAACAATGGACTCCTGGAGAGACCATGTATAAAATGGGCATTGCCTTCCTCCTGCAAGGTGGTTAGGGCTTGGGAGAGACCACAGAAAAACTCCTAGCTTCTTTAGCTTGCACTTTTTTAGTATTTTAAGCAAAACGCTGCCCTCAGGGCTCTAACGGTATTTGCTGTCGTGGGGAGACTACCCTTCCAGCGTCAACTACTGATGGGTACTTGCAGACTGCGAACTGTAAGCTGCAACAGCGATGCCAGAACCTAAGCTGCCGAACATATCAAAAAAAGAGAGTACCAGCGAGCGGTGGCAGAAAAAGGCATGTATCAAATACGGGCCCTATGTTTGCTTGTCCAAGCTAACTAGCATTCGAAAGCCGCTATTTGCAAAGAAAGACCAAAGCAATCTCACAGCATTCGCAAACGTGCAGCGCGTATGGCTTAATGGTGAAGAAGCTCAGCGGAAGCCGAACCCGAGGTTTATAGACGGCCGAGCTCGGGGTGCCGCGAGCGTTATGATGCAGCGCTGGCACCAGGAAACGATGCGCGATCAGCCGTATAACAATATCGACTCTGTTGGGGGTATATCGGGTAGTGGAAACGCCGGCCAAAGCTCTCCAACACGCTGAGTGTAGGGGTGGACGCTCCAGCCTAGAGTTAACCTGTGTGGTGTTAACATGGCTGGTCTTAATATCATATCTTCCCGCCTGTTAGCCAGTTAGTCTTTATCCTCAATACTCATCACAAATGCAAACTTTGGTCATACCTGTTCCACACTGAGCAGCGGAAAATTGGCATTCCTAATCAAGCATAGAAGGAAGGGGGTATTTGGAAAGAGTAGGGAACATGACGAATAATTCGCGAGAGGCTATCATGTGCAATAGGTTAGCTGACCGTCCCCATTGCCGGTCTACATTGAATCACTACAGTTCACAAGTAGGTCTGCTAAGCAAAACAGCCTCGAATCGTAGTCTTGGAAAGTAATAAAGGTTATTTCACAATGCCTCATCCTGGAGATAAAGCCCATAGCTGATGCATGGTAGGAGGAGGGGGCGGAGTTACGTATATCCGTTCCGCCTAGAGGCTACCGGCCACCGCGCTGGGACTACATAGTGCCCAAACGTAAATTCCTAGTATTATGTTACCCATGCAATTTAGATTTCAAAAACCCGACCGCCACCTCGGTTGTATATGCCCGACGCGCATCATGAAAAGGCGGTGAGAGGCTGAGGTATTGATTTTGCTCAGCCCTGCACCGTGGGAGCCTAAAGTTCTCGAGATGGTTGGATGCGCTTTTTCCAGCTCAGCAACTCACCGTTTCCTCTCCCTTCGCACCTGATTCCTCGGGCGGCTAGAGACTTTCACCTAAGCCCAAGCCTTTCTGGGTGTAAGTTGTCAATACTATATATTTGCGGTCTCAGCTCTGCATGCTAGACCACATTCGCTAGTCGATTAGGTGCAAACATACGATCTCTTTCTCGATAACTCCGGAATGGATGCAGATAAGTTGACATTCGAGAACTTCGATGACTTCTTTAATTTGGGGAATGCTGAGCAAGGAGAGGAGGCTAGAGGGGGTCTGAGATGTGAGCTGAAGAAATTTGAGGCCCGCTACAATTCGAAGGGAGAAAGAGTGGTCCTGAATGTAGGATCAAGGAAGGCTCTTGATCCTCCACGAGACTCTGCACATGATTCTGCGATGGTGCTGACTACGTTCTACAACAAAGAACAAGAGGCTGAATACACGGAGTTGGAAATTCAGTCACCCCATATCAAAGCTGCTCTGAAGGAGGTTGTCCCTCAGTATCGAGACCTTAACCTTCGGGTTAAGAAGATCGTTTTACGCGATCAGCCAAGATGCCTGTTTCACTACCGTAACGAGCTACAGAAGTACGGAAGCGCCCTCCAGGACCCAGAAGCATCTACACATCTTCTATTTGCTCTTAGGTACACGTATATGACCTTGCAGAGCGAAATTCATAGCTACTATAATCTCATCGAAACGACCTCCATCCCCCCAAGCATTGACTTTCTAAACCTGTGGATGGTGTTCCGGCCAGGAGATTATATATACACAAGAACTGATGACGTCGATAGAGTGCTGAAATTTAAAGACATGAGCAGATGCAAGTGTCCGATCCCATGGTGTATTAGCTCGAAATGGACTATCACAGCAGACACGATTGATTATAATGGAACCGACTTTGGCTATACAACGGCACGTTGCTACGTCCGCCCATACGACGGGTACAAGGTCCTAAAGGATTTGAGAGTCATGCCCCTTCGGTACCACCCAGATCCGCGCCCTATCATCTCGGCGGCAGTGAGAAGGGGCAAAAAATTTATCGGTTTGCACGGAATGCACCACCGGATGTATAAAGGCATCGCAGAGGTGCTAGCGGCCGATAGAAGGACATCGCTGATGGGTGAGGAAGACGAATTTCCCCTGCGATCTATGTCGGCATGTCAATCCGTCCTGTAAACCCTGGTCTGAAGCTAACATACGAGTAGGTCAAAAGTCGGATCATTGTCGATGCGAAAACCTTCAGCCAAGCGAGGCCAAGTCACGAGGCTTGGTTTTCAAGCAATGAAAGAATTATCAGGACGGAGAATGACGATCACTTGCGTCTCACGAATGATGACTACCTTATATGTCATCACTTGATGCCTGGATTTGCTCTTGTCGATAAAAGATGGTGCTATTTTCGTGTGGATTTGATCAAGGACGTTGAATACAACTCGGAGGCCTTCGGGGCCTTGATGCTCGAGAAAGAGCAAAAAGATATGATCCTCTCCCTTGTCAAGATTCATACGGATGAAAGACTCTCATTCGACGATGTGATCAAAGGCAAAGGGAAAGGTATGGTTTTCTTGCTCCACGGGGTACCAGGTGTCGGCAAAACCCTCACTGCAGGTATGCAAAGATGGCTATATCGGAATGCACTTTAAGACACTGACGAATGTATCGTAGAAAGCGTGGCTGACTTCTGCAAGCGGCCTCTCTATACAATAAGCGCTGGTGACCTTGGGCCCTCACCATCCACAGTGGAGGAGGAACTAGGAGCTGCCCTTCGGCTGGCCACGACCTGGAATGCTGTGATACTTATCGATGAAGCAGACGTGTTCCTTGAGCAACGTAGTGCCCATGATCTTGTAAGAAATGGCCTTGTTTCAGGTACTTACTTTACCCCCGCCCATCTCTCAGAGGGCGGTGAAGACTAATACCAAGCTAGCATTTCTACGAATCCTCGAGTACTATGAGGGCATCATGTTTCTCACCACCAACCGCATTGGCTCGTTTGATGAAGCTGTCAAGTCTCGAATTCATCTCGCCATCAAATACCCCATCCTCTCGACCGAAGCCCGCACAAACCTCTGGCGAACTTTTATATCTAGAACGTTCTCAGGTTCCAGTCCCAGCTGGGTGACTTCGGAATCACTTGCCAGATTAGCTGGCGAGGACCTCAATGGCTGGCAAATCAAGGACATCGTACGGACAGCCCACGCGCTAGCTGTGAGCAAGAATAGGCACCTGGGATTTGACCAGATCAGGACAGCCCTAAGGGCTATGAAGACTTTCGAGACAGATTTGGCAGAGGACGCCACGAGACGAAAGGCGGAGGAAAGTGGTTTGACTGCGGGTGAACAGCAGACGTCGAAGAGGCAGAGAACGGCATAGGTTCGAAGTGGAATAAAGCCCTACAAACATATAACGCTGATTGCGGGGTACTCAACCTAGGAGTACCTTTACATCAGCCTATACTCTCGTTCAACAGGAGCACTCCGAATCTATGTGTTGCGGAATAATCAGGCACCGCTCCGTGGCGCCCCTTTTGAGCTGAGGGGGTGCCCCTTAGTAGCTGAGCGGCGGCGCCATCTCAGTTACTATGGTATGACTAATATCGGTGGAGCCGATATATTTCGGGCTGGCCGAAGGATGGCCGGAGCTGCCGCGGGCCGGCAAAAAAGGGGCTGCGGAGCAGCCAACCACTTATATAGTTTCATGTCACGTAGCTGGCAGTTAGGTAGTTGCAAGCAATTTAATCAATTGACCTTTATCCATTGTTTACATAGTCTATATAATTCTAGCTACCATTTCCGCGTATCGAGCGTAACCTTCAACACTATGGAGTACTACCTCCAGAAGTTGTGGAGCATCGCCCTAACTATTGCTCGGTATCTGAGTATTCTAGCATTAATGTGCTCACGATTTATGACGTTGGAAAATCGGAAAAAAGTACGGCAGTCACAAAGTCCGAATCCAAGGCAAATCCCCACTCTATAATCCCATAATCCTACAAAATACATTTAAATTACCGTAATACTGCACTTTCAAGAGATAATTTCCAGCGTGCTTTTGGGAGGTTTACTGTTCAAGTCTTCTCAAACTAGTAGAAATGATAGCAGAAATTCCCACACCAACTCCTCCTGCACACCTCCCCTACCGTAACAGCTCCAGCCCTCTTCTCCCGTCAAATGAAACCCTTCTCTATAGGCACTACCGGGAGTGTGCTGGGTCACGAACTCCCCAGGGCGCTTTACAAGGGCGCTTTATAAGGGCACCTTTCTGACCTCCTGGTAATGCTGGCATCCATACCGATTCTCCATACGCACGAGCTCGCTAGGATAGTTTTTCTGTCAGTAAGATGAAGTCGTTGGAACCTGCTATAATGGTGTGGTGAAGAGTATTGAGAGCTAAGCGATCCGTATCCAGATTGTTCATATCGGATTGGCTGCAGACTATCTAGGTTCGGATCTTATCATATTGGTAAACGAAAGCTCCTCCCACTGCCTCACCGTCCCGCTTCCCACCCAAGGCTGTAGAAATTCATATACTCGTTTGCGCAACAATTGGCAATACTCATACACAAACATCATCCGGCAGAAAACAGAAGGATCCAAACCCCCGTTCCCTTCCTGCAGAATTCAACTGCCTGGCCTCTGCCCCTCCGATGTCTTCTTGCGGTTTGGAGGTTTGCCTCCGATCTAGCAATATATTAGATCTCTATTTGTTGGGACCTCGAGGGCTGGCAGGGAGAAAATGTGGGCGCGGATGGCAAGCGCGCGTGTCTACCGGAGGCGAGATGACTACCTACTGGGAGACTCGGCATACATTAGACAGGGAGTAGGATGCAAGTTGGAATTTCATGCGCCGGTTCCATTACGGGAAAATTGAACACAGCCCTGATCGAGTGGGATTTGGAACGAGCTTCATTTTCGCGAAAAGAGCCGATTCCTCATTAAATTTGAGAACAGAATACAGCAACTCAAACCGAAAGTGTCACTCTTAGCTCACTTCATGCCCCATAGCCTACTCCGCACCCGCTTTACACCCACCCAAAGTATGGAAACACCCTATTGCAGGCCAGCTACGTCCGAAAACCTATTTAACCCCTGATCTCCTCCTGCCTCATAACTTGCCAATGCACCACCCCTTATCCCGCGACAAGCTGGGATGTCGGCGACACCGGCAGTCCTGATGGAGATAGTTCGGGTGGCTAATGATAGCAAGTGGGTTTTCTTTCTGGTGTTGGGCTTTAGGGCGGCGGTGTGGTGGGAGCAGGGACAAAGTATCGGATCAGAGGGGCTGGTGGGGTGGTGGTGTTGAGGAAGTAGATAGTTATGGCGGCTACTAGGCTGTGTATAGCTATGGGTACTGTGGAGGTAAAGGTTCGTCTGGTAGATAGAAGGACGATTGTATTAAGCAAGTTGTGGGCACGGTAGGTAAGCTGCCCCTGCTAAGAGAATGACTAATAACTAGCTAACAAACTACCACTTCCACGGCATAGAAATCGCCTCCACAGTACCGCGATGCTGATCGTAATCTTTTTGCATTGGCGCACCCCTCCTTTACCCGGAGGTGAGGCAGTCGTCGGTGTTGTCGTGGACGTGGTGGTCAGGGTCATGGGGCGCTCTAGTGTAGTGGTCACATACCTGGAAACAGCGCTATATCTTCCACCTTGTACTACAACCGTGAGCGCTATCACTTTCGTCTGCGAGATAACTGTGCTGATCATGGACCTGTAATCCCCATAAGAAAATGTGGTTTCCTGGAGCAGTATAGTGAGGGATAGCGGAACGCAGCTCCGATAGTAATTCGCCTCAGTGGGCAAAGTATAGTGCTAGAATTGCGCATTGCTTATTAGGAATAAGGCAGTACCACACTCACCTCGGATAACATTCGTGTCCATAATCACAATGTAAAGGCAAAAGTGTTGCGAGGCATGCCCTCAGAGCATTCCGCTCAGGGGTTATGACCTCAAAGCAATGCTCGGCTGACACCATGAGGCCCGAGCATTGCCCACACGGACTCTTGTGAAGTCGTAGAACCATGATACTTCATATCGAGGCGTTCGTAACGTCCAGTCTCTTCTATTTATGACTAAACACTTCCTAGTTAGGGAGGTGCTTATGAACCTCGCGTTCCTTGGCGCTCGGCAGGGCATATATCCCTTGCGCTGCTTCGCTCTTCCTAAGAGCATTGTCAGTCTAATAAGACACCATGCTTCGGTGTTTTATGGCATAGTGCCCGAGAAGCCTCCTGGCATGTTCTCGACATCCGAAGCATGTGGCAGCCTTCTGTTACCAATGCTTCGGCCACCATGGTCAGCTTCGAAGCATATAAGCTTCTTGATGTCCCCTCATTATTGTAGCTATTTCAAGCAATCTCATATATTCAATTCTAGCTATCTAAATGCTTCCTTCGTGCCTCGTAGCCTGTTTCCAATAGAAGGTTCAACTGGCGGGCAGAAAGGTGGTGAATTGAAATGGGGGCAAGCCTGGCTAATAAAGCTGCCCCCGCCAAGCCTATGACTAATAGCTGGCCAGTATTAATACTACAAAGGGCGTAAATGCGGGTATAGGAATGCTCTCCACAATACTCCCTGGCAGCCCTGGTAATCTCCCTGGTACACCAGAGGATACAGCCTTGCCCCGCTCGTGTAACCCTCATTGCTTTTATTCAAGACTTCGCAACTCAGGCATATCAAACACGCGCATCTCAGCCTCGGACAAGAAAGGTCGTGATTTGCTCGTTAGGATGCGGGTGTGCAGCCCTTCCAGACGCGGCGACAAAGTGACCCATTCAAGGGTGATCAGGTAGGAGCGACAGACACTTTTTACCACGGCATGGCCCTCTTCACGGTACTGAGGTACTCCTTTTATATACGAGGTAATGGCTGAGGTGGCGCTCAGCATATGAATCCCACCAAAGAGTGCTACTGCGAGCTCATGAGTGAAACGACGAAGTAGCTAGAACATCCGCTGACAACTACTTGTGAATCTACTACGATTAGAGATTCTGGGAGAACTGGAGCGAAACTCAAATTAAGTTGGAGGAACCTTGTCATTTCGATTAATCTAGATCATACTCGTCGAAGCCGCATGCCTGAGAAATGTTTAGCCGAAGAAAGCCTTCCCACATTATCACCCCAGGCCCAGGGTTGCAAACTTTAAATAGAAAGTGTATAGCTATTTCGCTAAGGCCCGGTCGTAAACATATTCCCTCCGCTTGGTCGCGACACTCCTACTAAGCCCAATAAACCCTCTTGGTGCCGAATTTTCCATATCTCCAATCATCCCTGGTACCTTGGTTAGAGAAGTACAGGACTGAAAGTCCTGGTCTTGGATCTCATGCACGGCATCCCCCCACTCTGCTCCCATCTTGAACAACTCGAACCCGCCAAGCGTCGAGGCCCACCGCAGCTGGAAAAGAACAAAAAACGTCGGTACCACAGTGATCACCATCCACAACATCAGTAACGCCAACACAGGTGCCCACGGCATAATCCCCGGAACGAGATCATGCGCATGCTCGAGGCCCATCAGTTTACCAGTCCACTCTCCTGGCCCGGCGGCCATCATCGCGATCGCCACCTCGCCGGCCAGCTTGTAGGTCGCCATCTGCATTCGCTCAGGCGATAGCGCTGGATATCGCGTAGAGGAGACATTGCCCGAGCCTCTAACCAATGTAGGAACTCCGCCGGTGGCTAAATTGGCGCCGAGCCACTGGTTACAGGTAATAGATTGGCCATCCGAGCATGCAGTCGAGCCGCCGAACCCCATACTGCCCAAGGCGCCGAGTACGAGTGTCTGAATAGCCAGTATCCCGGGGGTTTCGTCGATGGTACTTGGGTTGGGGGCCTGGTTGGTGGTGGCGGCGGATTCGTTGAAGTGGGAGAAGGTGCGGCGGCGGGCATCGAGTGTGGCGAAGCCAACTGTCGAGCTGAAGTCGCAGACGATGCCAAAGCCATATGAGGTGCGCGTCCCGTTCCCCGGGCTCATAACTACGTGGGGGTGAGACTTGATCGAGTCGAACGACGCGTCGGGTGTGGAGGGGTCCACGATGGCTTGCCAAAGGACGGCCTCCAGAGTACCATTCACAGGTAGGGGAGTAATCGGCGGGCCCGACCCACTAGCATAATCACTGTGGTTTAAGAGATCCCTGTCGCCTGCCACAAGGACTGTGACATCGTATCCGAAGAAGTCCATGGACTTACGAAACGAAACAGGTATTGTAGACCCATCATCGGAGGTCACATTCTGATCCCCAACGCGCTTAAGGGGGTAGTACCACCGCTCCGGCGACGTGACGTTGAGGAGTTTCAAACCGCGATAAGGGTTGGCGCTGACACAGCTCACATTAACCAGCAAGCCCCAAGTCTCCCCACGGGCGCGCTCAGAAACCTGCGGCCCAGAGAAGAAGGTGATGGGAGCGTTGATATCGCGATTCACACCATGAATCGCATCATCGTAAAACTTCTCGCTGACATTTTTCGTCCCAGCTGGTGCATAGAGAATCGTGGGACCAGATGGGGTGGTAGGGCCCCCTTGTCTCCAGCGAGTGCTAGCTTGTTTCCAGATAAACGGCGAGGTCCGAGTGTCAAATGTGGTCTCATTGACACCAACAATTGAGATCTTGCGGGTTCCATATTTGAAGGCGGAAGCACGGTCCATCGTCAAACCAGTTAGCGGTAAGGCGATAAAGAAAAGGAAGCTGCTGGTCGAGAGGTAGTACCACAACTTTCCCGGCCCCCTTGACCTCTTCGAGGCTTTTGCTCGACCGGACCGGTTGCGCCGCGAGAATAGCAGCATAGTCGCCTTCCACCAGCCGCCAGGTCCTCCCCAACCACTGTTGGCGTGCCACATGAGCTGGAGAGCATTCTTTGGCGCCCACCTACGAGACATCAAAGCCGAGGCCTCAAGACCTGCCAGTGCCGATCTCGCCCAGCCCATAACAAAGACGCTGAGAAAAGACCAGGCATAAAATACACTTCCAGCATCGATCGGATAGTCCTGAATGATGTCGTTGATGCTGGGACGATGGAGATAGAATAGCGCGATGAATAGGTAGAACGCGAAAACGAATACTGGTCCCAGCAAGCCGACCATCGATCGCGTTGTGAACCGCTGGAGGGGGTGTGTTTTTAGGGTTTGTGGAGCAGGAGATAGGCCAGCATAGCCGTCGCCAGGGTCATTACCATCGTCGCTTAGCGCTCCTGGGTTCGTGGCTGTCATTAGGTAATTAGCAGAAGCTTCAGACGGCTTCTTCAACTGGTATTTCTGAATCGGTAGCCCTCTGGAAGAGGTGATTTTGAAAGCGGTTTGCAGGGACTTGACTGACAGGAAGGTAACATCTCCACCTCGGCCATTTCTACACTTGTCCGGCCCTTGCCGTCATTATTCCGACCTGCTTCTCCGCCCGAAGAACCGTATAACGGAGGAGTCATGATCGCGACGCCTTATATAAATGATTCTAGGTATAATGAGGCTTGGTAGTGAACGTATGCGATAACTATGTGGGGATAGTTGTCAGTGCGTAGAAGCTACATGATATATATGTGAGCTAGACAGTTTAATCTGGGTGGCCACCAAAGTTCTGCAGAGAATTTCAACGTAGGTCCCCTCTCGGCAACCCTTGACACGTCTCACGGCAACAAGTCCGTTGCCCAATGAGCTTCTCCTACTCGGGTGGGGGCTAGAATATATACGTAAAAAATTCGGACCCTTTGATTTGCTGGGGGCGACGTCCCGAGAGTTTATTAATAGCGGCTCGAGCGGGGTACAGCTTCAAAACCCTCAACACTAAATTTCGTCAGCAAGGGCGTAAGCAAGAGCGGATAATACCGAAGATGCCAAGCGCAGAAGATAACAGATGCTGCTCTCAGGGCCAGTGATTCTGGGACGCGGCAACAAAAGCAATAAGGTCCCATCCCGCCCATGGAAATAACCAGGGATCAAGAGTAAAATCTTCCGTGCCGCCCCCAAAGTACTCGGGGTCCCGTGACGTTTGTCCATGCTGTTGTTACATTTGATCGTCCGGATACGAATAAGAGTTTTGATATCTTTTGATATCCTATAAAAGATGCATGGGCTGGATGTAAGTCGGGCGGGCGGATCCCGCGATACTTATCAAGGTTATCTAGATTTGCACGTCGAACGCCGCAGATTGTTCTTGGCAGTGTCCGAACATAAGCATTTTCTTTTTGCCATAATACGGGAATAGTGAAATCGGTAATAAAATGAAGGAGTACCGCTCATCAGTAATTGCCTTGGCGGCCCCCACTTCGGTTTGCTAAGACTAATATAACTTGGGATGAGGAACCATCTAGAGTATTCTGTTGAGCAGTCAGGGAAGAAGATAGACAGAACCATAAATGCGTGGGAGTAAGCAATCAGCGTTGCTCATCGTCACACGGTTCTCTATTATCTTGGTGATGACAGGTTTATTTGCAAGCAGAAATCTTCCGGGCAAATGTATTAGGTCTTGGCATGATCACGTGTTCCTCCTTCTGCTCTCCAAATGTGACCCACGGCACCGGACCAAAAGTCTCAGTACGGGCTTTTCGCGAAATGCTGGTAGCGTCGCTTCACAAGCGCACAGTAAGACGTCTGAACCTTATACTTCGCGTTGCGCTTCTACACGTCGGCGGAGCCGCACTATAAAGCTATGCTAACGAATTCATTGCGGTGAGATGAACGGACGTTTCAACGCTTGCCTACCCTAGCACAGCTTATATTAGTGTCTACCCTCATTTTTGGTTATTTGGCGGGCGCTTCTTCTAAACACTTATATCAGCAGCAGAAGGATAAGCAACAGAGTTTGATTTTTTATTCTATAAATTTTTGCGTGTGTTTTACCAGTATTACACCGGGCTTCACCGACCCTTAGCGCTAGGGCAGAAATGAGATTGGTCGGCGACCGTCCAAGATTTACTGCGTTTGGCAGCCACTGACGACGGACGATCTTAGCAAGAACGTTAAAGGGCACAGAGCTAAACTGAGAAACTTCACGTGGGGCGTAGTCAGGCATATACAGACTTAGTTTCGCTTGCGCTAACTCGCTTTCACAAACAACGTACTGGTTACTAAGTGTCATGTCGTCGAGGACAATCTTTGTGAGGAAATCTATACAGGTTCTAGCATATCAGGCAACAAGTATCGCTGAGAACAAAGTGGCAATTGTTCAATTTCTTTGACACTTCTACATTATCTCTATACATAGCCTTTATAGAGAGCCTGAATCAATAGAAATTATTATGTCGCCCGTGGTTGATGAAGACTTGGATTGGTTTTTCGGAAGTGTGTTAATGGAGACTTCTCTACTTAAAATTTGTCGCTCCTAAGAGTCTAGTATATATGTCTCAGCAATGATTTAGTTTACATCCACAACAAAAATATTTGATATAAGATATCAAGCCAGGAAACATCTTAGTACAGGATGAATCAGCTTATTTTACAGACTTCAGATTTGTAAAAGACTCTGATCCCTCGATAATAAGTTTCCGCTCAAGACAAAGTGATAAACCAGCTATTGCTGAATAATGGGCTAGAAAGTTATTTAACCATCAATCACCTTTAAGGCCTTCAGTGTCAAAGCAAGAGAGTACCTTCAAAACTCTACCTAAATTATTATATTACAGCTCCAATATTGGCATGAACCTTACATCAGCAAGTTAGACTTTATCATCTATTTAGGTACTAATTGAAAGTATGCAAAAACACAGCATGACTCTGGGTAGTTAATTTGGAAAGTCATAATTCTGGGAGTCGAATTTGACTGTCCCAGAGATCTGAAGCCCAAGCTACATATACAGCTACACCACTCTTCTATAATAGTTCTTCATGTCAAAAGAGCTTCAGAAAAGTATTTAAGAGGTTGGATAGAGGTTCTGGAAGTAGAAGTCAGGAGGTAGGAGCCTAAAGGTAGGAGCTGAAGCCAGAGCTGAAGCCGGAGCTAGAGCTAGAGTCAAAGCCAGAGTTGAGAGGTAAGAGTCTAGTAGTTCAGGAGTCTGAAAGTAGTATCTATATATATATAACCTTAAATACAGTTCAAAAATAAAGTAATATTATTAATTATAGTATCTTGAATACCTTCTAACCTACCTGACTTTATCATTACCCCTATTCATGAGGTTATTGAAAAGATGCCTTCTTAACATCTTATTCCTCCTCAAGCTGATGAACTATTATATCTAGACTAAGCCTATAATCGTCTACAGAATTATGCCTTCAGTCAAGGCTTCTGTATTGTGGTTACCAGTTACAATAGGATAAATACTTATGTCAGATATACTTGCATACATCATGAATATTCAACTTGCAATTGACACAATCTGGACTAGTTTAGGACTGAGGAAAGCAATAGAGAGAAGAAATGTACCAAGATCTGAGCTAGAAGGTATCTCTGGCAAATGTATATATCATATAAGGGTGTGACTAAGGGTGAGTTTTCTGTGACTGCTTTTTTATATATACTTTTATACTGACTATTTGAAATAGGAGCTAACCAGAAAGCCTGGTTTCTGAGTATTATAAATGGAACCCATAAAGATACTTATGATATAGTACCTAATCCATTAATATACCCTATCCATGCGAAGAGACAGCCTCAATATACTATAGCAATTTAGTAAACTATAGCTTTAAGAAGTGCTCAGATCTCCTACTCTCAAGCCAGTTATATAATAACTACCCAAGACTTTTCTCTCAACCGGAAGGCCTTTTACAACACTAGGAAACTCTCCAATAAGGTCCAGGATGAAGGAGATCTCACTCCCCTATTTGAATCTTTAAGCAGTCACAACTACAACATTCGTTCTAAATATCATTATGATATTAGCTCAGCAACTGCAGAGCCTATCAGCTGACACCTAGAGTAGCTATTCTTTATGTCTGATATTCAAATTCAGTGGGACCAATGATTTTGTAATTCATTCATAGTAGAGATTGATATCATATTCAATATCAATAACCTTGGACTACCCTTGATGATCTTAACTGGTATCAGTGTCACGAATTGCTAGTTCCGGTGCCTGGAAGGTGTATTGGGTAGATTCTATTAAGACGATATTAAACTGGGGGAAGAAGAGGGGTGTGGGGTGTGAGGAAGTTTATATACATATAGGCATAACACTGTGTGGCCACACAGTGCCGGCAAGCCGTACTCTTAACACTGAGGCTCTCCCACCGAACACCAAGGTTTAGTCTTTAACACTATAGCTTGTAGTAGCCACACATTAGCCGCACATAGATCGCCATAGTCATAACAATCAGCAATATTGGAGACTCTTTTCTCTTAGCCTTTAGCTTCATCCCAAGCAAAAGCAAAGTCTGCTTTGACTTTATCTTTGAGTCTTTAAGAGAGTTAGTTTAGGAAGAGTATCTATCCTCTATTGTTGTTATTGGAGATCAGTTAAAAGAACTGGCAGCATCACTTCCAGACAGTATACCTGACTCTATACCTCAGTTTTGCGAATGGCATGCTGCAGAAAACATCAGAAAGCACTTCATTGACTCTAGTTATACTAAAAAGAAAACTAATACCATAAAGTCTCTTATTTGAGAATATTTTCAAGCCAGCACCCCTAGCACCCTACAGACCACTAAGGTGAAGCTCTTCAAGGCTTTGAAGTCTCCTGAGGTTTGGTATATCAAGAACAATTAGGTTGTCAAAAAGAAATTTATTTGTAGAAGCTATACTAAGCATTTATCTAACTTAGGAGTTCATTTAACTCAAAGGGCTGAAAGTATAAATGCTATAGTTAAGAATAGCCTCAACTACCAAATCACCTTGCAAGAGGCTTGCAGATGTTTAGTTAAGGTAGTCAGAGTTTTTGAAGTTAAGCTACTTGATAGGGAGATCACTAGTATAACTGTAAGGTCTAAGGTTTTGAATTTAAATGAAATTGCAACTCTATTAGGCAAGGTTACCAATTATGCTATTGACTTCATGACCTCTAAATGGTCTGTAGCATGTGTTCTGAAACCAGATTCTATCTGGCAAGATGATTACTTGTATGACTGTCTTCTTCCTATAAGGTATGAATTACCTTGTCATCACTGGATGATAAAAGCAGTCACAGAAGGCTTTCCTCTACCAATATCCTTAGTTTACTCACAATGGTGGCTCTCTGGAAGTCCTGTTCAAGCTGGAGAATGGGCTATGGGGTACCATGATGCAGCTATAAACTCTCAAGAGCACTGAATAGGTAAATATTAAAATAGGGGTACTGATATTGTTATGAAGTCAATTCAGTACCTACTTGATCAGCAGTCACAACTACTTCCAGAGCAGTCTGAGCATCTCATGAGGCAGGTGGTGAATAGCAACAACCAGATTCTAGCTGAGGTGCATGCTCTGAAAATAAGAAATCAACAATCACCTCCTATGTTACCTCCCTCCTTACCTCCTACCTTGAGTCTACAGGCAAGAAAGCAGAAGGGAAGCACTAGAAAGTGAGCTCTTACTGGTGCAGAAGCTTCTGAATGAGCTCAGAAAGCAATGACAAGCACTCAGAAGAAAAAAACAGTCACAGCTTCTAAGAGGCAAACCCGCAGCCAGAGGGTAGCTGAGATACTTGAGAATCAATTGTAGAGAGTCTATTTAATTTATTATATGCATTGCTATTTTGTTCTATTTCATTCCAAGGGCCCTTGTGTCAAACCTCTGGGGCAGTCGGGGCAGTCGAATTCGACTCCCAGAATCACGACTTTCCGAATCGACTGCCCGGAGCCATGCTGGCAAAAACACTACCACCGGAAACCGAATAGCATTCCCTCCGCTTCCACCTGTCATAGATCGACCCCCGCCGCCTGCCCATGTCTAGAAGCCCGACGGCGTCTATCTAGTCAACTCGTTTCGGGGAAACGACAAGCCTATCCCAGGAGCTCTAACTCAATGTAGCTCACATTTAATTAAAATGTGCTCAAACCCAACAAACCTTATGTAAGCCCTGACGCCTTCCACCTGTCGACTCCGTATAGCACATGATACTTATCCTTGAAGATCTCCACCGTACAGAAGGTATTTTTTGCCTCACCGCACAACCCAAAATCCAGCTGCTGCTGGCGTCTGCGTTAATGTAGCTTGTGAACCTCGTGCCATTGCCGAACGATCCTATAGCCGCACAGGGAAAAACCCTCAGACTATTGATTCTCCCTCCTAAACGGAGGCACGGAGATAGAAGTCCATAGATCTACTTACACCTATTTAGGCCCTCCCACTTAATGAGGCTGCCGTGAGCAATGTCAACGTAGTCGTCTGGCTGCTGGCCATCATTACCGCCGACCTCCATATTTTTGTAGTAGGCTAGGCCGCTATCGCTGGTTCCCCACACCGTTTTCATGTATTGTTCGTCTGATAAACTAGAAAGATTTGTGTCCTCAACGAGGCTAATCGGAGCATTGCATTAATTTATTCATTGGAAGCAGTACGTTTCGATTTGCATGTTTCAGTACCCAGCTCATGCCCGATCTTTTTTAAAACAGCCAATGCCCTACAGCAAGCTATCTTAGCATTTACCTGTACCGCCTAAAGGGTTCCCAATTAAAGCGGCAGGCTCTAAGCACAACATCGGGATAGAAAGTGTCCCATACAACCACTATAGTGGTTTCCGGGAGCTATCACACTAAATTAAACTTAACAGAGTAAAGAAATTTGTCCCATTGCCGCAACTACGAAATTCCAAGTAGTGCATATCATGCCCTTGGGAGCTGAAAGGCCACTTGTAGTATTTTTGTCCCAGTACTGCGTGTTTCCGAACGGAGGTCACCTCTCAACGATCTAGACACCACCTGGCGAGGGTGTCCCCATTGGCGGGCTGGGCGCAATAACCCCCAATTGAGAATTAAAAACGGCGAGGAAGCCTATCTATTCTTAGTATTTCTTGGAGTTAGCACTGGACTCTTGAGGTGAGTTATGTGATGATTTAAGTGCTGCGTATGCCTCGTATTTGTCTTAGGCATCAAATGTAGACCTGTCGAGGCTGGCTCGATAGATGAAACTATAAAATTATTTGATGAATATTCCAAGAGATTTGGCAACGGCGCTTGCAAAATCTACCAAATGAGACCCGTATCTCCACATGTTGGGAGGATCATGTAGGTGGCCGGAGAGAAGTGGGCTTAACTTCCCACTTAACGGTTGTTTACCAACGCAAGCCACCCAACTGCTGGGCGTTAATGAAGGCGCATCCCATTTTGGGAAAAAGGTCTTGCGTTTTCTATTTTGAGCCATTCTCTTATACCTGAGAGCTGCGACCCTCTAGGAAGGAATCTCCATGGGTTCAATGATGAATATGACCTGCTGGTCGTTACAACCATGTGTCTGGGCACAGAATTGAAGGCCAACTGTATCTTGCACCACACAGCATGCCTGTCTACGTGCTCTTTGTAACATCACGCGGGCTAGGGATTGGCGAGTCGCAGCTAAGGCGTGAAGGCGGTTCATCCCCAGGTGTTGCTACGCATGCTGCTTTAAGCGACACCAAAGCCGAGATTAAAGCAGCCTCTCCCGAAAGCTGAACTCGTGCAGGCTCTTAACTAAATCTTAGTTAAACAGTGCCTAGCCAAATACTGGGACCAGAATACGACATCACTCGACCCCATGTAGCTCTAGAAGCTAGTACTGTGCTCCCCCCAAAGGGCCGACCCGCTGAAGGTAGCAGGGAGCTGGGGCTGGAGGGGCTTGCTATCCGCAACTACGATAGACATCCCGGGGCATTTTCCAGTGAGTCGCTTGTGGATACGGATAAATAAAAGGTTAGAAGATCTCATTAGTAGCTGCTAGACGTGGGCGCCTCAGCTCAGTATTAACCCATGCGGCGACGTTAAAGTGTCTAGCAGGAATAATGTCAATATATCCCCCTGTTGGTTAGTTAGTCTCCATCCTAAATTAGCCCGAATGCTAGGAGAGACCGCACCTACCCCACGGACGTCATTTCGTTCAATCAATGACTATCGTTTCGATTGCAGCGCGCCCAGCGCGGGTCTGTTGGGTTTCCTCTTCTTCGTCCTCGCTTTCCTCATCATCCTCTTCACTGCAATTTCCTTCCGCCGGCTCCTCACCCTCAATATCACTGCTACAAAGGTCAATGAAATTGCTTTGCATTTCCTTGAGCCCTTTCTGCTTTCGGTCTCCCCCCAGCGTTTCCTCTAATTCCCGGTAAAACTCCTTCACTACCTCATCCACAAAGATCCTCTGCCCCCACTCCGAACTATCCCCCAGGATCTGCAGCCCCTCCCTCGTCTTCACCCTGCTTAATGCCACGTAGCTTTGCCCCCCGCAAAACGCACTGCTGATATCCACACAAGCATAATCCAGCGTCAGACCCTGAGACTTGTGGATGGTGGTTGCCCACGCTAGCGCGAGCGGTAATTGGATCCTCGTTAATATGAGGTCCTCGCCGGGATTCCCACCCCCAATGTTCGTGCTGCTCACCGTCTGTTCCCATGCGACGGGTAAAATCGTAATCGAATCACCCGAAACCTGTTTGGCCGCATCGCTGTTCGCCAATGCATGAAATTTGACTCGCGGCAGCGTAATATAGCCATCACCCTTGCGGTCTTGAAATTGGAAATACTGGTTGCAAACCCCCTGCTTCTTATCGTCGGTGCCTCCACCGGCGATGAGGCCGAACATCTGCTGGAGGGTGACACGGTGGAAGCCTTTCACCACGCCGCGGGCGCCGTTTGCGAGACCGCGCTCCATGTCGACGTTTGAGAGGAGCATCACTTGGGCGCCGAATTTGATGTCGACGAAAGATGTTGCCTGGAGAGACTGGAAGAACTCTACTGGCCACAGAACCTTGCATTAGCTGCATATGCATGTGAGAGAGAAGAGGAGGTTTGGGGACAACGTACGGTTGTAGGGAGGTTCATTAAGGAGACTAGGGGCTAGCCGTTGAACTACCTGGCCAGTCTTCCGATTTACAGTGCTCCCTTCATCCAGCGCGAAATACCGTCGCGACTGGGACTTAAGCTTCTTGAACTCCCAATCGTTCTCATCACGAACATCCGCTCTATGGGAATAAAGTTTCGTCGGCTTGATTCCATCGACATCTGGGAGCTCTCGCTGCATCTCCATAAGGGCACCAATAACTTCCGGTGGTGTATATCCTACTTTAATATGTGCAAGAATATCCACCCAATCCTGATCACTCTGTCGGAAAACCTTCTTTAAAATGACATTCCTGAACCCACACGCCTTCCATGATGGGGTCTGGAATGGGAATTTCACCGTGTCATTCCACAGCCGCTCGCAATGTCTGCAGCGCAACCACCGATCCGATTTCACCCCTAGCAATTCTTGTCCCTCTAGCACCCCGATATGTTTCTGTCTCTCCTGCTGCGTTAGATATTCGCGGTTAATCGGCGCCGGAAGCCATTCCCCGCATTCGTAACACGGCTTCTCCGCATCCTTCTCCACCGGCTGTAGCTGGTAGAAATCCCCACAAATTATCATCTGGATACCGCCAAAAGGTTTTCCACTCTGCCTCGCATTGCATGCCAAAGCATTCAATTTACAAAATAAGTCGGGATGTAACATCGACACCTCATCAATAATCAGCACATCTAGCTCCCTCCATGTGGCTCTCTTCTTCTTGGCCCACGCTCCCGCTTTATTCGCTTCATTTAATAGCTGGTTAATCCCTTTATCTCCTTTTCCTACTCCAGCGAAACTATGGATCGTACGACCGCCCACTTGCACCGCAGCAATTCCGGTGGGTGCTGTGATTGCAAATTTTCGCTCCTGGGCTCTGAGAAAGTGGCGGAGATGTGCTAGAATTAGACTCTTTCCTGTCCCGGCGGGCCCAGTGAAGAATACTGAGTGTCCAGCTTTTGCGAGGTCGACAACTCTTGACTGCTCTTCAGAAAGTGGGATCGAAGGCGGGCTTGGAATGAATGGACCTTTGGGAGGTTGTGGAGCCGAAGGAGGATCTACATAGGAGTCCTTTTCGAGCTGCGGGTTGTTATCGAATCCCGGCGGCATATAGTCACCCCCCAGCTTTGGAAGCAGTGGGTACTGAACTGTCCGTGAAGGCAGGTCGTCGGGTGCCGCAGGCCATAAGCCTGGGGTTGGAAGCTGCATTGTAGGAGCAATTTCGCGAGCCATCCCGTCCTTAATCATCCCACCCAGGCTCATCCATTCTTCGGCTTCGCCCCTCGTATCGAAGGATTTGAAAACGGCACCTTTGAATTTGTCGATTTGAGCATGCGCACTGTCCCTGATACAGTCGAACTTGGTTAGGGCCCTAAGCTTCGATATATTGTTTGGGTATGTTGTGTGAGCAGAAGCTTATCTCCCGTACCACTCTTGGTAAATGCCAGGGGTTCGTCCCTTTAGAACCGCGTAGAAGGCAGGCTTTTTTCGTTTCGGCATTGCCGGAGCCCCATCGCTGAGCATCTCGACGTCACGATGGCGGAGGTGTCCAAAGCGGTCCTAGGTGTGACAAGCAAAGCTCAGCGCCCTTGGAGGTTAGCCTTGAGATGAGCCAGCCGTGACGGTCGAAGAAGGAACGAGATGAAGCAAGGATTGGATAAAAACCTGATTGACTGGAATACAAGAGGATGCAGAAGACCAACTGAGGGACCGAAATTAACACCAGTAGATCTTGCTACTGGCAGCGCTGATGTTAACGATGTCACTGGTATGGAACATACTTCACGCGTATCTAAGACAGAAGTCGCGATTCGAAATGGCAAGAACATAACGTTCGGCTGTTAGAGTCATATTCTCGCCAACCAATCAAGGCGCATTTCAGCGGTTGCCGAGCTCACTAGCAAGAATTATCGCTAATTACCCAGACTAGGTTAATGAACCCCTTAGCTATTCCTGTTTATAGGCATATTGCCCCTAAACACAAAATCTTAAGCCTAAATTGGCCTGCAATAGGCATAGCTCGCAGAGCCTTTGTACCGAATCTTGGGTGGTTTGCCAAAGCAGTAACTAGCCATTTTGCGGCCGTCCTCCATATTTTGCTACTCATTGGCCAAGTCGATCACTAGGCTTACTAGTTAATCTGCTGGCACAGCTTTGTATTCTGGCTAAGGGGGTAACTACCAGTACCTCAGGATGGCTTAGCTACGCATTGAATTTCTAAACAATTTTATAAAGTTCTTTTTGTCAAGAGACAAGAGGCACTTTTTGATATCCAAAAACCTCTAAAACCACCCACGAGAAAGCGTTCTGAAGTGAGCACTGCTATAAAAGCGAAGTGAATGAATTACAAGTGAAGAGCTTAAAATCCGCCTTACACTTTCGTCAGAGCGAGTGTTGGGTGGCCGAGGAAGAAATCACCTACTGTTATGGGCGAGAGCTGAGGATGCTCTCCGGATCTAGGCCAAGATTGCACGGGCAGCATAATCCCTGCGTTTTGACAATCCGTCACTAACCTAAGCCTAAAGCTCCACGACAATCAAGGGCGGATAAAAGATGCAGGAAGTTATGCGTAATACTATTGCTTTCCCCTTCACGGGTATAAATGGTCCTGCAGATGGACAGTATATGGCTGGCCTCTAGCTGGAATAACTCATCGTTATCCGATATTATTGGAATCTTGGTGATTTGGTGGGAGACTATTCCGAATTTTCTGCGTTCCTTACGTGCTGGAAGCAGGTGAAACTGACACGGTAGTTAGGAAGGAGATAGGAGTTAGATAGACGAAGTGGAGAATGACTCGCTACTAACAATTGGCGGTTAGCAGGACCGGTAGTTGGACAATCTCAATAGAGAGGATGCCGGTTCTAGGTCCATGAGCGAAGGGTCTATTGTGATAAACGAAGAATAAGAGCAATCGTGACGCATAACGCGGATACTTCGTGGGGAAACGAGCGTTCCGCGAGATGGCGAACCTACCACACGGAGGGGCGTAGCGCGAGAAAGCAAGCATTCCTTAATAGAACAAAAGTGCCGAAAGGAAAGTCAGGCACTTGGAACTCCGGACGGACAGACAACCTACAATAGTACCGACTTTCCACTCACCTTAAGCTGTTCACTTCTAAGTCTTTCTTCGGTTCTGTGACGCCGAGAACAGCCGCCGTACCTGCCTCGAAGCTCACTACAAACTCATACCTCCATACCACCCCCGTCGCAATATCAAATACCGCCCCTCCTTTTCGTCGTCACACTTGGACGCCTCGGAAGAGGCTAGGAATCCCCAGCCACCAACGATTCCGGCCATCCCAAAGCATCAAAGTAATTATCTCCGTCCTCAGGGCCGTCGACCTTAATTACCAGAATGTTGACACTACCAGTTCCAGAGCCCCGAACCTCAGGCCGAGCTTGGACATCCGACAGTAGCTGCCGGGATGCTGGTGCAAAGCCCTGAAGAAGTCCTTCAGCGCGGCTCAAGCAGTCTACCGCCTTGAAGCCCTTATCCATGATCTCAGGATCCAGGCCCGTTAAATGTGTGTCAAGCAGGGCCCTCGCCATGTCGAGGCTGGGGCTTAACGCCGCGTGATGGAGAGGGGCGAGCCCATCAATATCCGTCCCGACCTCACCAGTGCATGGGGCATCTCGCCTAAGGGGGAATTCGACCGAGCGATGGGCTGACCAAGCTACAGATAGAGCCAAAGTGGCTAATCCGAGCCTTTTCCGCAGGCTAATGTCGACCCCATGGTCAAGAATCAGCTCCCACCGCTCCGATTATCTCCGTACGGGCTGCCCTCGCTAGGCACTACACTTCGTTGGGACCATTGGGCTCAAGATCGATACCGCGCGATCAGTAATTTAGCAGCTCGCACAATATATGGTTCTGGCTGTTACCCTGCTCACACAAATACACCGAGGCATCAAACCCATTGTGATTGCGAACATTAAGATCGACGTTGTCCCGTGAGAGCAGCTTAATGCAAGGAATCGAGACGCTTGTACAAGCAGCCATCGAAGCAGTCCGCCCAATATCTCGATTTGGGATGTTTGGATTGGCGCCCCTTATTAGTAGCCACCGAGCAGCTTTCGTATCTCCATGAAGGCATGCCCACTGCAGTGCTGTGTTACCCTCCGCATCCCGAACGTCGGTGTTGAGGTCATCTCTAATCGCTTGCGCATCGAGGTCGCCATGCTTGAGCTCGAGAATTAGCTTATGTAGCCGAGGGAATTTGTTCGACGCGCAGACATCGGGAAAAAAGATTGTCATTTGACGCTGCTCCCTCAGAGGTAACGTTGACCACTTTTGCGAGTATCGTACCACATGCGAAGCTATGAGGGGTACTGAGAAAGGAGTTGGTGAATGCCAGCCATAAGGTCCCGACAGGAGTTTACTTCTTGTGATCTGTATCGTAGGCATGTGGGTCAGTGCCGTAGCTCAAAAGTAGACGGCTTGCTTCGGCAAACCCATGACGTGCAGTGATCTAGTAACTTGTTAGAGCTCAACTTGTAGAAAGAAAGCCTTAGAGCATACTTTACGTGGAGGGGGTGATCTCCCGTCTCTGCGAAAATATTGAATGGGGGCGCCAATCCATGAGCGAAGACATATTTCAGGCCTGTGACATTTCCCGACTCAGCTGGAGCGAATACTTGGGAATTGTGAGGCTGGATCTGGGCCGTGGAGAGCCCTGCCGTTAGCTGGCCGTATCGAGAGTATGCGGCCAGTGCGATGGCCTGGGCAAGCATCAAAGCGGAAATCGGTAGCATACTCTCAATGCGTAGGTTGCTTTGCACCCACAGCTCCTTGTTGCGAGGCATGTCCTCGGAGCATTCTACACGGGGGTTATGACCTCAGAGCAATGCTCGGCTGACAACATGAGGCCTGAGCATTGCTCGCACGGACCTCCATGAAGTCATAGAACCATGATACCCCATATTGAGGCATTCATAATGTCCAGTCTCTTTAACCTATAACTGATCACTTCCTAGTTAGGAAGGTGCTTATGAACCCCGCGTTCCTTGGTACTTGGCAGGGCATATATGTCCCTTGCCCTGCTTCGCTCCTTCTGAGAACATTACCAGTTTAACAAGAGAAACACCATACTTCGGTGTTCAGTGGCATAGTGCCCGAGAAGCCCCTTAGCACGTTCTCGACGTCCAAAGCACGTGGCAGCCTCCTGCTGCCAATTCTTCAGCCGCTATGGTCAGCTTCGAAGCATATAAGCTTCTTGATATCCCCTCATTATTGTAGCTAGTCTAAGCAGTCCAATACATTCAATTCTAGTTATATACATGCCCCTTTCGTGCCTCGTAGCCTGTTTACAATACTCTTCACTGTGCATTTACTCGCCACTAGAGGGACCCCACTGTATCCTACAGAGAGGTCCGGTTAGTCCCTCTAACACCGGTGACTTTGAATTGCCACCGCTGATGACATAAACACACGCACGATGGTAGGATATATATTTGAGGAGAAAGCACCAAGAACAAGCATCACAGCTAATTTTCAGAACGTTTAAATGGAGCACAGAACCGGCATGCAACGTGAGAAGGCCTTTCATCGGAGGCAGGTTTCTCACGGCGGCAGATTTTCCGCCTGCAACGCAATTGAACCTGCCACTAGCGCACTCGCCACCACCACCGGCGCAACAACACATTAGAGCCGGTTTGGCTGGCGATTGGATCTGCTAGGTGTGAGCTCCTGGCAAACTATTAGTCTACATTCTAGGAAATCTCCTCCATGTTGGGCAGGTATGACAATACTGTAGCTTGCATTGGCGTTGGTGAACCAACTAGCGAGAGTTATAGTGGGGTAGCACTGGCAGTGTCAAGGCCAACACCACACATAGCGTCACCGTGCAGAGGCGCGGCTCCAAGTGCTGCGGTCATGCAGTATGACCTTGGAGCTGCTAAGGTTTTGCGAGAAAAGTGTTTGGTAGGGGTAGCGTAAAAAAAAAAGAATCCATCTGTGGAGGTCCTCAGATATTGTCTTTACCGGGCCACCATTAATTAGCAAAACATACAGGTCACGACAGTCTTTACCCTGTCCCGCGTTGGTAATCTAAACCTCATCTGATATACAACTTCCCCCTGCGAGGGGCTACTCTCTAAAATTTAGCCCAATTTTTGGGGATCAGGATAGTTACTCGGATCGCTCTAGGTTTTGGCATATTTGTGGCTGAGGTGCAGATTTGTGTCACGGAACCTGGTAGTTACACCATAACACAAGCACAAAAACAAATTACGCATAAATATATCCGATAACATGCCCCGTGCTACGTAGCACAGATCTAGCTATCCAACGAGAAGCTTCCGCGCATCGTACGGTTCTGCATATACATATTGTTGGCGTGGTGGCGTGAGACTGGGTAGTAGCGCCGCTGGCACTCTTCGGGGTGGCGCAAATCGAAGAATTTCAAGTTTGGTTTCGCAAGCGTCCGGAAACTCCGGACCCTAACTAATTGGACATAGTAGCGCATACATCTCCTGAAATGAGATAGTATTGCTGTTCGTCCTCGAAATAAATCTCTCCCTCCCCGTCTATCCTAGAACTTAGCCCGTAAACAAAATGGTCCAAAAGAAAATTTAAGTTACTTCAACACAACTCCCGGTCGCTTGTGGGGCGGGAGTAGCATTTGGCGGCTGGACGTTTTGGCTATCCGTTGGTTGACGCAACAGGCGTGCCACGTAAGTTGCAGGTCGCATATGCACCCCACCAGTTCGCACACACACCTTAATGTCTGAGAAAAGCCCCCGAGGCGAATAGGTGATATCTAAGTATGCAGCTATTGAGAATGCGT
Organism: Glutinoglossum americanum; assembly: GCA_020080175.1. Lineage (NCBI taxonomy): Eukaryota > Fungi > Ascomycota > Geoglossomycetes > Geoglossales > Geoglossaceae > Glutinoglossum > Glutinoglossum americanum. The sequence goes on from JAGHQL010000073.1 coordinate 41,586, forward strand.
AAACGTGAACTGTATGATGACATCGGTGGAGTTATGCTGCGATGGCTTGAAAGCATCTATGCGCGAGATGGAGTACCGTTGGTCATTACTTAAACAAAGTAGGAATCGCGAGGAACGTGGTCAACCCCTATTATCTATGTGTGTTTCATTATCTAGTGAGATTCGTACCCGCGCAACCCATTAAAAGTGGTAGAGGGAGAAAGAAGATCTTCTCTATCTAGACTCCATCACGGGAGGAAGAAAAAACGAAGGAGACCCCTATCACCAGTCTGGTGTAACCACCCAACTGGGTACAAATAAGGAAAGCCTGAGACCCGAGCTTGTTTTCCTAACCAGGACTATCGATGATGGTACTTCTACAGCATCAAATAGAAACATCGTCGAGCAGTATTAGCCTTTGGAACGCGAAGGCCATCGTCTCCGGCCTTTGTGGGTCAGGTTTTCTACACTCTGCTCCCTGTAGATCTGAGACTGTAGTATATGTAAGTCTATGCGCCAGTTTTGAGAATGCTGGTTGTAACCTATACATACAGACGTCGAAACTGGAGACCTGCTTCGCAACCTCTTTGAACATTTCCACAACAACTTTACCGAGGAGATCTATATGACCCTGATAGTTCCAGTCAAATTTTATCGGGTTGCCTCCCATGAATGATGTCTTGAAATGGTAAGCAACGTCCCTGGCCTCTTTCTTGACTTCCTCGATGTTCTAACTATGTTTAGCCTGTACCTCACTGGAACTGGGATGGTGTTGCGTATACCAAATTCCCTCCCAAACTCGCAGCCAAGAGCTCTAGGGAGCTCGTGTAAAGTATTGAAGAAAGAAATATAGCCAGTGGGAAGCGCTTGGTCCGCCTCTGTTTAATAACGGTATTAAACAGCATGGGAGCGAATCTTGAGTGTAGGGTAGCGATCTCAGACTCTATGTGCCTCGAAAATTGGTGCATCACTGCGTGAGGAGCTATCCGGAAACCACTCCGAACATCTCTGGGGGAATAGTAAAATATTTTCCCGTGCACGAGGGCTAGTGAGTATATCAAAAGGGCAAGTTCGACCAACTCAGCCTGTTTTATCACATTAACAAAGGAATCGTCTAGCTGACATTGGTATGCTTACCTTAGGGAGCTTTCCCCTTATGTACCTCGACGCTATTCCAAAACAGGAGTCCCAAGGTGGCGGAGACAACCTAATGTGTGTGGTGACGGCCTGAAAGGCCCAATCCGCCACGGCACCGACGTTGCTCCCTTTAAGCAAAGCGAAGGATTCATCTTGGTTGAGTGCGAAACTGTCTAGACTTCCGGCAGTCTGGCAGAGATTTTTCTCCGGATCGAACCTCCTGTATATGGGTACGAGGAAGTTGCTGTGGAAAGCGGATACCTTAACTTCCAGCGGAGGGTACCTAGAATCTTCTACCATACGCAACAGCACTGGGAACTGTGTGGGTTCCCAGTAAGTGCTATCGGAATATAGAAAGAATATCGGATCGCCATGGTGAGTGTCCTCTAAAAATCTGTAAGTGGATAATCGGGGTTGAAAACAGGCCGAATAGGCTTACCGCGCTGTATGAATCCCCTAAGCTGCCGGGTACATGGGGTCATCCATATCCTCCGTCTACTGGTTCCGCAGGATTTGCACGATATCTCAAGGTCGCACTGGAGGTTGAGAATTAGCTGAAGGCAGCGTCGTAGCATGCGGCCGGCCGATCAACTTGCCTCCTTGTGAAGCGCAGTGCATCTGAGGCAGGTCCTTCCCCCAAGGACTTCCGCACGATTTGCTCTCTCCTCGGTCAAGTTGTGGGACTCGGGGAGAGTCTGGGATTGTGGGATAATACGTTTAGAGCCTAAGGAATCCAGGGAGGCTTCAGGTAGTGGTCGCGGCGACAGAGCTTGGCGTACTAGCCACCGAGGATCAACGCAATCTGGTGACGAAAACATAAGTAAGCCTCTGGAGTACCGATTGCCTGAACGGCTCAGGGTCCCTGCGGCGATGCAATCTTGGTTTCATAGGGATCCTAGGGATGTTACCTTGGGTACCCTCGGACGACGCTGCTTGTCGGATTGAACCGCCACTTGAATCCATATCGATTTCTCCGCCCGCTCCCATCTGGAGAAAATTCGCTTCTACAGAGTCGGCAAAATTTCTCCTTCATTATAAGGCCAATTCCTCTTGGGGTGGCGAGCTGGTGGCGAGCGGGGTCCAGTCACATTACTATAGCGGGCTCCGCCCAGCGAGGGTCGCGCGCGCGGAACCCAAGACGTGTCGCCGATCAAGAGGCATTCTGTAGTCATTGAACACCTCCAGTTACAGACTCGAGATTCCAGACACACAGTATATATAAAGTTGGGTAAGAATAACTGCGTGGTTTTTCGAGCGCCACGACCTCCAGGGCGTTGGTGGACCCCAGGCCCCGAAGCGGGCCTCCCCGAGCTTATCCCTGCACTTGGCTCGACAAGATACATGGGATGACGATGTTAAGCCAACAAAAATCACCTCATAGGGTATCCTAGGAGCATTCTCACCGGGTGGCCAGATCTCAGTGGGTTTCTACTATCAGTTGACCAGCCTCTAATCCGGAAGAGCTTGCGACCGAACCCTAGCAGGGAGAACTTGACGCAAAAGCTAACTAGCGGGCACCCAGCCTAGGCCGGAGCTCACCAGTATTCTATTTTCGATGGAATACTGGGTGCCTCGTTGGCCTAGGGCTAAACTATCTCAGGTAGCACCGCCCCGCCCGATCCGGAATACGAGGGGCAAGTCGCAGGGTGGGGGTTTGGTGCCGCCTCCACATGACCCTGTTGGATTCCGCCAGCCTCACCTCGGTTCGGCTTGGGATAGGCTAGCGTCAGTCGCCGGGGGGTTGCTTGAAGCGTGGCTCCCTTTAGCCCAAAATAGGGTTGTCGCTGCTTGCATAGGAGTGATATGTGGCGGATCCTCTGTGATGGGGCCCTGCTAGACAGAGATTGTTGGTCTCATAGGAGAGGCTCAGACCAGTGTGCGCATTTATTGCCCGCTATTCCAACCGCTTAAAGGTAGAAATGACCGGCCACTTTTCCTCAATAGACAACTACTTACCAAAGGCACACCCAATTTTGCAAACGGGCTAGTCCAGCCGGTTAGTTCCTCAGTCGCGCGTCCATAAATGGCCCATGCCAGATCGCACGGTGAAGCTAAAATGTACACATAACCAGTAGCCAACTGGAGTACAGTATCTCCAGGGTTCCGATATACTACAATGTCGCTTGCTCCAATTCCCAAGCAACGGAATGCTAAATTTGAGCCCTCGGGGCGGCACGCGACATAGTTGTGCGGTGCTAACGCATCCGCAGCTTCAATGCCGGGTCCGCCTCTATGCCGTCTGTTAGTTGGTCTTTATCACACCACCAATAAAAGCCATCAGCATACCCGTCCACATTGTTGAGTTTTCGTGCGTGCTCTGTCAGCGCATGGCTGGGGGGGGGGGATTTTCTAGACAATGAGTATTGAGTGGAGGTTATGGCACGATAAAGAGGTTGGAGTGCTTGATTGATGTTAAAGTTGCGTGTGGAAAGAGGCGGAAGACCAGTAGAAATAATGTGGGTGTTAAACGAAGTGCCTCCCGAATACGCACTTTCCAACAGCAAGTGGAGGCCAGGGTATGTTATTCCTATTTCATGTGAAATACGTGACCGTGTAGGGAGAGGATCGAATTTCTAAGAGTTGGCTTGCAAGCTAAGGATAGGCGTCTCTCAGGAGCATTCCAGCGATGAGCAGCGCCAACCGCTGCTGTGGCTACATTGCCAACGAGGTTGAAGCTAGTTGCTAATTTCAGTATAGCTATACAGTTTAGCTAGCAATACAGTTATGGCGGATCGCGAAGTCGCAAAACCCTGGGATAGTTGAACGACGACCCAGAAACGACACCTTCGATCGACAATATGGGATATAGAGTCACACCAATAACCGCCGCCAATTCGAGTACACCTTTATTGTTAAACGTATCATGTAGATAGCCTAGAATTGATTGTATTGTGTCTCCCCCCGCTTTTAGAGGCATCCGCGGTGCCATTAAATACATGTTTAGTGACTAGGAAATTTTTTCCTACTAAGAATTCTGTTGAGGCGAATAGGGTCAGTACAATTTTGGTGGGCCCCTATTCCTCGTCATTAAATCCGCCCGGGCTCGCGCTCGGTCAGCGCTTGGTCCTCACGGCTCGCATATGTACTCAACATCCAACATTTATCCACCCTACCCACCGTACCATCATCTATTCCACGCTCCATGCAACCTCGCATCCATCCTCCGTTGTTCGCGACGGCCTTGGGCATCAACAGCCACCTTAAAACCCCCAAGCCTGTCATTCGGCTCCGCAACCCGTATATGACAAATTGCCTTGATCGCATCCACAAGGAAATAAGTAGTTGCTGCGGTAGCCGCTACAACGGTCACTCTATCAGCGGGGGGTGCAGAAGCCAGGAACCTAACAGCACCGACGGCTGTCGTTGTTATAGGGACAGCAAAGATGTTGAAGTTGGTGCTGTCGGATGTGTTTTGGGTGTTATGGAAGAAGTTGTTTGTTACGGAATGCTCAGGCGCCACCCCGTAGCACCCCTATTGCGTTCAGGGGGGTGTTCCCTTGGTAGCTGAGTGGCGGCGCCACCTCAGCTACCATGGAACGCTCAATATCGGTGGAACCGATATGTTTTCGGGCCGGCCGAAGGAAGGCCGGAGTGGCCGCAGGATGGCCGGAGCAGCCGAGCGTTTATATAGCTTCATGTCACATAGCTAGCATCCTGGAAGTTGCGAGCAATTTAATTGATTTACCCCTATCCATTGTTTACATAGTCCAGCTACCATTTCCACGTATCGAGCATAACCTCCAATATTGTAGATGTTTGGGCCGCTGGGGTGGGGGCCTGCGGGAGGAGGGACGGTGTCGGGAGCATCAGGGACAATGGTGGAGACGGCAGGAGTGGTAATGGCAGAGGTTTCAGCAGGGAGGTTTCTTGTATCACGTCTGATGTATGTTCGTCTCGAGGCGTTCTACCTCGTCTCAGACCCGCCAGGTACTAGCCTCGTGGGGGGTCTTCGGTTTCATACTGCCTGTTCATGTAGTGCCCTTCAGAGCCTGCATATCAAATGACATACTCCGATTCGACTCTAGGTTGCGGCTCCCTATGTAGCCTCTGTGATAGCGTAAGTAGATGGGTAGGATACAATAGAATATAACAGTTGCTGATCATAGGGTGCATGAGCAGACCTTCTTTCGCCCAAAATTTTTTTCACAGCCCAAAGAAGGGGTTCTCCTGCTTGTGAGATCAGGTAGTAAGGGCTTTCTTCAGGAGGCGAAGCTCCCTCTGCTAGCCTTGGCGAGCAGAAAGCCAGTCCCTTGATCCGAGGAGGTTGTGTCCTAACTTCCGTATTCTACGGTGGGGGGGAATCGCCCGCGGTATTGGGTGCGAAAACGGGGTACGCTTATCACTACGCATATATGGTCAAGTGGCGGGGTACCTCAGTCGTTACGCAAAGCCGTTATCCAACCAATTTTGACTACTCCGACACCCAAAAGGGCATGAGCCCTGATATTGCCACTAAGGGGTATTCTATAGGCACCGCGCAACCTCAAAATATCAGCTAAAAGTTGAACAAGTATATACCCCAGCATCTCCACACTCACTATCCCTAAATATAGAACAAATATCTTAGGTTTCCAACACCCTAAGGAGCCTTGTCCGCAGCCTTTAGCTGTCCATGAGCCACCATATTAACCCACTACTGAGTCTGCAGTTTATCTCTCTAATATGAGGTTGGCTTGTGTAGTATCTCCGTCTTGGGCATCACTGTATCACCCGATTCCGATGTAGGATGATGGGACGGCTGGTTGAGGGACTCATATTGGAGACAAGAAGCATCTCAAACGAAATTAAACTCGACTCGAGTCACGTGACTATCTAGCCTTTCCCTTCCCTTGATCTGAGCATTAGAAGTTCCAAGGTTATTAATAAGGTATCAGGGGAAAATATTGTTTGCGCTTTGGAATAGACTGGGCTCATTTTTCCGAAATTGTATCGGGTCATCAGTCCGCAATATCTCACGCAGTGCGGGGTTGCCACATCACACCAAGCATGTGATCCCCGCACATTGGTTAATCTCTTTATTTTACTACCGTCAGGAAATTCGATCTTTTTCCTGCAACTTGTAGTAGTAGCTCTCTAGGAATCATAAACGCTGGCGTCGCTCTTTTAGTCATGGCATTCGCACACCTAGTCGCAGGGCAAACGCAAGACGCCGAGCCTCAGGCTAGCGTTACCTTTGCTGGCGTCGCGGCGGCAAAGGTTTTCATGCAGCGGAAAGTTTCCTCTATCCGGCAAGCTTCACTCACTTACACCACCTCTTACGCGCTCTTAATCTGACCTTCACAAGGTCACGGAGAAGTCTCTGGGATGAGGCCTTTAGGACTCTAGGCAAATGGGACAGACAAAGCATTACCTTTGAAAACGCTAAGGACCACCTGTTGCCGACCGAAATTCTCGCTATCGTCCAGAGCAAGAAGGAAGAGTGCATTCGTAAGCAGTGGAAGTATACCAAGAGTAATGGAGAGCAAGTGGTATTGCGTGAAGTCTTTGAGAAGATGGCAGGCTGGATTGATAAGTTCAAACAAGTCGGGGATCTCATGGCCCAATATGACCCAGCCCACGCAAGTTTGCCGTGGGCTGCATTGCGGTTCCTACTTCAAGCAAGACTCCATTCTTATAGTCGCATGGATGAGTTCTAAGTCTAGGTTACAGGCGAGTGTGAGCGACATTCAAACGTACGGTGCTATGATGGAAGGCGTAGAGGTAGTGTCTTCTGTGATTGCACGCTACACCGAAGTCGAGAGACAGACCCTTCACGGGAACTCTATTCTAAAGACTCAGCTCGAAGGCGCACTGATCAAACTATATGCGACGGTTCTAAGATACCTTGGTCACGCCCGGGCCTACTACAGCCAGAGCTCTGGAGGTGAGTCTTCGTTTTTCTTAAGCTATCACTTCCGATTGCAGTTTCCCGTCACTCAGCCGAAGAAGCGCCTTGGCTAGAGCTATAGGAGACATCTACTAGGGCTGCGAGCTGATAGTCAGCGAAGAAAGGATTTTCAAGAGCGCGCTACGCCCATCGAAACTTGGTGTTATGGAGCATTTAGAGCAGGTCAAAGGAGAGGAGAGTGAGACTCACAAGCTCGTCATGCTTGTTCAGGCAGAAGGTAGAGCACCCATGTACCTCCCGTGGTTCTCGCAGCTTTTCAACGGCTTTCTATTCCATCAATGACGGGCTCGGCAACTAGCGTTGAGTCAAGACCGAGTGCCTGTTTCATGGAATGCGTTGGGCTCAGAATCGCGCAGACTTTGCAACTTTGCCTTGCGAAAGGCCCCCATACGCTGACAAATTGTAGATCAACGAAATAAGTTAACCTCACTGCATAGTGCTGTCAGAGGGCTGAAAGAAAACCTTCTTTCGTTTAACATTCCCATCGAAGAGCGGCGACTCCGATTCGTTAAATGGCTAGAGCCCGTCTATACTAATAGCGACTATGACAATGCCTTGAGAAGCCGCCAAGAGGATACCTGCCATTGGATATTTGAGCGGCCTCAATTCCAGGCTTGGGCTTCCCCACCTAAAGAAGGACCTGGACTCCTTTGGATTCACGGTCCTCCTGGCTTTGGTAAAACTGTCCTTTGTGCAAGGCTTGTCCAATATCTCATCACGGAACGACCGCAATCAGTAGCATACTTCTTTTGCGTATCGGAGAACGAGGCGAAGCGCGAGCCACTAGCTATTCTTAGATCCTGGCTAGCACAACTTGTTGAGCAGAATGACCGTGCCTTGGAAGCCGCAGAGACTGTTCACAAGTCTAACTATGCGCAGGAACCGACTATCTCTGTCCTGTGGAGACTTTTCCAAAACATTTGTCGTGCATTGGATAAATGTACTCTTGTCATTGATGGCTTCGATGAGTGTACGACCATCAATTCTACTTCTCGTTTCCACACAATCGACGGTCGCTCATCGTTCTTGCAACAACTGCTCATTGAAGCTTCCCACACAAAGGCTCGAATACTCCTAGTTAGTAGAGATAGCGCTGATATAAGAGTATCATTGGTCAATGACTCAGCTAATCCAAACGATGTTGACATCCTCGAATACGGCATTGATCGAACAGACACTAAGGGCGACATCCATCGCTGCTCTGTCCAAATGGTCGACTCACAACTCTCCAGAAAGCCCCAGAAATTGAAAGACGAACTTGCGAATACCGCGGCCGATAGAAGCGATGGCATGTTTTTATGGCTTCACCTTCTTCGCCAAGAGCTCTCTCCGGGCGAGAATGCCAAGATGCTCCGAAAGATCGTCTCGCAAATGCCGGACAGGATCGAACAAGCCTATGAAAGGGACTTAGGTAGACTAGGAGAGCTGAGAAAGGATCAGAGGACCCGGGCAGTCACCATCTTGAGGTGGATTCTCTTTGCGGTACGGCCATTGACTGTGCGAGAGCTTGCTGAGGCCCTCGTTCTCTCCTCCGCCGATTCGGAAGACTCGTATCCCGAAGACGACTTGCCGGACTGGTGGACTGAGGATGATGTTGACGGAGATTACGTCAATGACATTATTCGAAACCCCTGTGGGTCTCTAGTTGAATTGCGACCGAGTGGTGAGAACACACACCTAGCGTCGCATACTGTGCATTTCGTGCACTTCTCTGTCAAAGAATATCTCCTTCGACCAAATGAAGAGGGGCGGCCCTTAGCGTACACACTCTGCTTTCCGGATATCGTAACAGAGCATGAGCTGCTGGCTCAGCTTTGCCTTCGGTACCTCTGCTACGATGTTTTTGGAGATGAATCGCAAAACACGAAAGAGGTCTCGAAGAACCGGGGCATTGATATATATCCCTTCCTCTCCTATGCTGCCCACTCCTGGCATGTCCATGCCACCAAAAACTCCACCATGTCGGAGAGTATCCAGCATTATGCCGAGAAACTGTTCAATCCAGCTACGTCAAATTGGAAGATGTGGTCAGAAGTGTTCGAAGTCGAACTTGACACGGCCAGCGAATCAGGAGACGACGAAGAATCATCGTACGATAGCCAGGATGGCGAATCAGATGACCAACCCGCCAGTCACCAGTCATTTACTGACACGGGAAATCCCATATACTATGCCTCGCTCCTAGGATTGACAGATATAATCAAGTCTCTTCAAGAACAAGGTCTCGATTGTACAGCAAGTGGCGGCCGGTATGGGTTTCCTCTCCAAGCTGCTGTCATTAATGGCCACCAGGCTGCAGCCGAGTACCTTGTCCAGCACGGAGCAAATGTGTCCCAAGTGGGAGGAATTTTTGGTACTGCCGTCTCCGCTGCCGCAGCCTTGGGATCGGAACCGCTGTTTAACTTTCTAGTCGCCCAGGATGCAGATATTAGCGGCACAGATGCAAATGGGTGGGCGCCGATCCACTATGCCTGCAACAACGACAAAGCAAATATTGTCAAGAGTCTGCTCGCTAAGGGCGTAGACATTTCGGTCAGGTCTAATTCCGGCCAACACCCTCTGCATCTCGCAAGCGCCCGTGGCTCCCTAGAAATCGTTGAGTTACTCTTACAAGCTGGCGCGGACCCCAACACGCCTAGTGGGTCCGGTTTACCGCCCTTATTTGCCGCGCTAGGTTGTGGTAATGACGAGGTTATTGCGACTCTGATTAAGCACGGAGCCGACGTTGATGCTCGTTCGCCATCGGGTATGACAAGTCTGCATAGCGCAGCTATGTCTGATACGGTCTCTGCTGCTCGAATGTTGCTTGCACACAATGCATCTGTCGATGCACGTTACTCTTCCGGATGGACTGCCTTGCACTACTCACAGTCTACAGATTTTAGCCAGGTCCTGCTCGATCATGGAGCGCAGGTCAACGCCATCAGCGACCAGGGCTGGACGCCACTCCACCTTGCTGCGGAGAATGGGCAAGCCCAGATGGTAAGATGGCTTCTGGGACATGGCGCAAATGTCGATGCTGAAAACTCATCATCAGTTACAGTGCTTCATCTAGCTGTCGGACATAATGAACTACCAATAGTCGAGGTACTCCTTGATCACGGTGCGGACGCTTTCAAATATGATATTGAGGGGGATACGGCACTTGACCTTGCTATCCAGAAAGGTTATGGAGACGTAGTCTCGATGCTTTTTGAACACCGTGGAATATGCGCTAGGAAACTGCAGCAAACTGAGGGTCACCCACATGGCTCACTTGCCAAACTGCACGATGATATACGGATGCTGGACAAGGATCTACAGAGAGCCGCGTACTTCCAAAAAGTAGAGGAGGTAGCCCTGCTCCTAAACCGAGACCCACCCAATTTCACCCTAGATGGTGCCCTACATGCAGCAGTTCTGGGTGGTTCCGACAAAATCACTATGTTACTCTTACAACATGGTGCCGATTTACACTCTGTGGCAGCTACCAACAACCGGACCGTTTTGCACACTGCCGCCGCCCGAGGGGACCACTCATTGCTTCTAGTTCTACTCGATCACGGAGCAAACATTTTCGCTAGAGATGTCATTAGATCCGACCCACTTGCTCTTGCCGTCGGATGTGGAATAGCGCGGCTCGGGATAGTGAAGCTACTAATTGAGCGAGGGGCTTTAGCATGGAAAACTAAAAATTCCGAGGGCGCACATAGTCGTAAATCTCATGACGAGGGCGGAGGAGATTCCCTGACCCAGGATACCGGAGGCTCGTCACCCCCTTCCCCAGCAGGGGACTCCGCAGCACAATACTCAACCACCCTGAATGGTCACTGGGCAGGCTCATACACCTACGCACATTGGATGATCGGTGTGCGAGAACCCACTACCCTTAATATCAATCTTCCGGACTCCCCGGGAAGCGAATCGGGTTCAACGTTTGCTTGTCATGATAAGGACCTCTATGGAGATTTTGACATCACCGGGCAGGTTTTCCCAGGAAATCTTGTGCGATGGGTCAAGCTCTACGAGTCACATGGTTGGCTATATTCGGGGGTCCTTGATACAGAGGCACGTACTATTACTGGTAACTGGGGTCGGAATAGCGAACTTTGGCACGGCTCTTTTGAACTGGGACGGGAATCACAGCCTGAGAAGGATATCGAGGCGTAAGCGCATTGCGGAACTTGAAGTCCCTGCCATATTGTCGCAGAGGCCTTCACCAGTCTTCGTCACATACCCCTATGGGTCTGGCTATTTCGCGGTTCCTGAGAGAAAAGGTATTTTTAGCACACGGTGGAGACACTGTAGGTTACTACTACTCGCACCTAATGATATAGATAGTCGCCCTCGAACTTTGCCTACGAAAGACATGCGTAATCGGGTAGATTAACTTTGAGCGCCACCAACGCTTATTGGCATCTCAATTTCTTACCAATAGATCTGATCTAGCCCTACAAATTTTCTTCCTTCCCCCCCCCATTCCAAACCTACTTATATCATATCCGGTTAAAGCCAAATCCCCAACCCCGAGAACTAGTAGCAGGATCGCGAAATGCCAATAGGAGAACAGATTACGGACTAATTCGCACACTAAGTAAGCCCGGCTCCGTGACTGTAAGCCTTTACTAGTTTTATGGTGGCATGCTATCTTAGGCATCGTACACGATTCCTGCTAGAAGAGACTCTAGTTTTAATAGGATGTTCGTCCATATGATAAGGTGTTAGATTGCTGACCCCACAGGCAACTCAAAGATGGTACGACTAGTGCTGCAAAGAGCTTTCTCTTCTATTCTTTATTCTGGGGTAACGCTACATGTGGTACTAGGGTGGGTTTCTCCTGATAGGGGGCCGGAGCAATACCCATACTGACGGTCTACCATTTAGATACAGCAAAGGCGATTTCCTCACCACCCTCCTTTGGTTTCGTGACTCACTGATACCGTAGTCGAGGATATTTCAATCTTGGTTCAATTTCGCATATATACTCTGACCACCCCTATGCATACGCACAGTGATGCATAAGTTATAAGCCAGTTTATGTCGCGCGAGAATTTTGTCTTGCACGTGCTAGTATTCCCTCTATTCCCCTACTGCTAAGTCGATAGTAAAATTATGAAGCCATTCCTACTATTTGAGCCCAAATCCGTATCCTACACCCTATCACCCTATCACCGGCGCTTCCTCTCTTCGCTGTGGTGGTGGTGGCGATGGGGGTCAGAGTCAGCATGACTTGGCTGTGCCAAATCGGATGGACAGTATCCACTATTCGGCTGATGATATTTAACACTTAATGGTAAGCACTCATATCCACCCATCTTGTCTCTGATCGCACGCATGAAGTCTAGATAACAGGGTCCGTGGTCGGGATCCCCTATGTTGGACAGCTCCCTCGACCTAATCCTACCGCACTCTATCAAGAAGTATGCGTGTATCATCTCGTGGATCAACGTAGCCCACAAATCCCGCAGCCCCGAGCTGAAATCCAGGAGCTTGACGCTGATGAGTATCGCGCAGCGTCGGCATAACAAACGGGGTGCCCAGGTCACTCCGGCGCACTTCTTCATGCACCTGCCCCCGGCCCATCCTAGAAAAACGTTGTCCTGCAAGATGCCGCGGAAGAGGACAAGGTCGATGTCGTTAAAGGTTTTTATTATTACGTCTTCTTCCCAGCAGTCGCTTCTTCGGAGTTCCTTGAGTCGGGCGATGGCGTCTTGTTGTGATTCGGTGAGGGGTCGATTGAGTGCGGATAAAGCGAGGTCTCTAGCTTTTCGAACCTTCATCTTGTTTTGGTAGATGGGCTTATAGTCCTTGTCCTGGAGAATATCGATTTCATCTTGGCTGATGTGGTATTTTGTGCCTCTGTCGACATACACCTTCCTTTCTACGAGCTCGATCCCGTAAAGAGTACGAGCTAGCATATCAGGTAGACAAGGGTACCCTAGAGCCTCTCTAATCGTAGGGAATATCTAGGATGGCAGGAGGAAGCTAGAGGTTACGAATGATAAGAGGTGTGACAAAAACCATTCGCATGTAGATTTCTTTTATGCCCGGTTTCCGTGAATTGGTTTGCCAGTATTAACCTGTAAAACCTAACCTGCTTTCACTTGTCCTTAGGCATATGGATATGCGCATGCTCAAGTGAATGACGGAAGAACTATGAGGAAGCCACAGAATCGTAGTAGACGCAGTCGTGGAATGATCCAACTGGTATTTAGTTTCCACTTTCTCACCCCTAATTACTACTTATCCGACAGTGACTTGGAGATGTAGGACAATCTGTCTGGAGTGCGAGACCAGTGAAGTCTCAACAGCTTATTTGGGGATAACTCCACCCAATAGATGATCTTACATTATGAATGGTGGAATTAGATAACCAAATAGCCTAATGTACCACACAGCCCTGGAGTTCGAAACGCCTTCTTCAAACAGCGCAAACGCTCGTACATACATGAACGACCATAAGCACCCAGTGACCCCATATTTCCGTGTGGGCCTTGGTTTGGGGCATCTTAACTCAAATTTATACGAGTGTTACTCGCATTTGACACACCTAGAAACTCCGTCGGCTATGCCTTAATACCCAAATGCGCAATACTCGGAACCTCATGTACAAGCATTTGACCTTTTTGAAGAAAGTATTTCGACATTTATCACTACAGGGTATTAGACTACCTAGATCTGCCTTTTATCGCGCAAAACTCGCTATCGAAGGGGGCATTCATGCTTATTCATCCTTAACTCGCTCGTAATGGGCAATGTAACTAAGCTTTGGTGAGGAGAGGCCTAAGCGAATGCCTATCATATCCTCGGGAATGGCTGCTTTACGCTGCGGGCCATCACTTAAAGCAGCGTGGTTTCTTATCGTTTGAGTAACGGACCTGGGTGAGGTGGCCCCACTAACTAGAACCATTGGCGCCCCATGGTCGAAACGAACTTGCCCTTAGTAGTACCAGGAACCAGCGAACTGTCTGTGGCCATAATTTCAGGAACCCGGAGTGATGGAGAGTCCGCGCTATTCTTAGGTGGAGGAGGCTGTTTCATAGCTCCCCCCATCACTGCCTCGACAGCCGCTTGTGCCTGTGTCGGAGTAATGCCAGACACCACCTGCATCTCCAAGACCGACAGTATGCCACTGATGGAGCTCCACACTGTTTTCCAACTGCGATCCTGAGCCTAAGCGCTTAAATATAGGTCTCAACATAGCTGCGTACGGTGTGGTTTGCCACACCAGTTTCATGGCCACAAGCCAAACGTTGGTTAAGTTTGTCGGTAAATTTTGGGGGTATGTTAAGTTAACTTTCAACTCGGTGAGGTGCGAGTTTCTAAATGCCTCCGTCGTCGTGATCTTGGTATGCAATGAACCTGCTAGATAACGATGCCACCAGGGCCCTATCCAGTAAAAGTAGCTGCCAAAAAGGCACTTTCCGTACTCTACGTCAGCCTAGGCAAAAATGACAAAACCCTCCGCTTGAGAATTAGCCACCTGGAGTAATTCACGCCACACGTCCCGCGACGGGGAAAGGAGAGTCCGATGCGCGGCGTCGCCGAGCTCGAATACGGCCGGCCCACCGACTATCCAAGCGCTGTGGTTCTGTTTTATGACTAGTTGTATGATCCCTGACTTTAGGAGGCTGTTGAGGGTATCTCAGCCAGGTGGCTTACACAACCCATCCATGACCCAAGCCTTTCCGTATGCGCTAGGTGTTATATGCGCGGCAGCGGGCAGGTGCCGGTTCTCGGTGCCCCTAAAAAGCCAGCAGGTTACACCCAAATCCGAACACCAAAACTTAGAACGGACGCTCGTACTCGGTGTCGGGCATCCCGCCGCTACGGAACTTCGCATAGTGTCGCGCAGCCAGGTCCAAATATTCAGTATCAGCCCCGACAAATATCTCGGGCCCCTCTTGGTTGCGCTGTGGGCACATATATCGGGACTTCTATCTAAAATATCTGGGTGACAGTGAGGCGATCACGACCAGAAGACGGACAAGTCCAGGTTACACGATAAATATCATCCGGCCTGATCCCTTCTAGTCCCACTTAAGAAGAGTTCAATGCCGTTTTCTATACTAGTCCTTAAGAGATAGGCCATTTTCACTTCAGGAAGCTAGTCGAGATGGCTGACCTGTGGAGCGACATGCCACGACCCAAGTTTCATAGACAATTGCAGGGCACCCAAGGGAACGAGATCCAGACCGCCTACCTGTTGTAACTCCGCCTGGCTTCTGATGATAGAAAAGCTGTTGACTAGAACTTCATCTACCGGTACCGTCCTATCTAATAGAACATCTTCGGGCTTGGTCAAGCGTAAGCCTTTGAGAGGTTCCCAGGACGGCGAAGTTGAGATAGCTGGCAGCAAGATGATAGCATCACGGCGCTAGGTCTGTTCAACTTTCTAAATCAACTTGGAGTTTGTCGGAAGATCGGCGCACGGTTCGACCACTACCGCTTCAACCATCGTTCCTTGCCTGGTCGCTCCCATCTTAGCTAGCCGTGGAGCATATTCTATCCCTACATTCAGTAGACTGTAGGCTAGTACTCGGTAGTTTAGGTGCCATGGCCAGGTTAGCTGGTTGATCATATAGCAGTTTCGAAGGACACCAACCCTAGAGAGAAGACTGGTCTCCTCCATATCAATATCAACACAACAGAGTACGCCAAACATATTGGCAGTGGCAATTAGATATCCGGCGGCATCGCTTTAGACGACTAACAGGCAGATGGTAGTGCCGTAGGGGTACCCGAATTTCGCCGTGATATCCATAACTAGCACCGATATTTGGGCCACGGAAGAGATGGCAGTGCAGGTCCCGCGGTCGATCATGGTGCCTCTTTCCGAGCCCAGAATCGAGGGAACTGGGTGGAGCTCGTTCCTGCCCCTACTCCGTACTGGATCCGCGACATATTCTGCGACATATTCGCCTAGAGATCGTTCACGGCCCAATTCCTCATTCGCGCTGCCGCCTTCGGTCAACCTCGCACGGTATACCGAGACGTGACCGAGGGAACCGAGCGTCGGCCCCAAGATCGAGCAGCCAGGCTCCCGGATATAGCCTTCCCGAGACCCCTCCTCCCTGGCCCTACGAGGCACTCCGTTATATCATGTTGGAATCCGATGCCGTCTGAAACACGGGAACCACTCTTGCCGACCATCCCTCTTAATCTATGAGGATTCACGGGATAATGAGTAAATAGTGAGTTACTGTGTAGGAAATGGACATTTCGGCGTGGTTTTCTCCCGCGCATGGTCTCTGTTGTTATGTGGTGACGTCATGGATGTCTTGGCTACCAAGACGACGTCCGCTTAGTGTTGAGCACTCAGCTCGGCAGCATGCTCATACTGAGAGGTATTCTGCATACCCGATATTGTATTGGAAAAGTCTGCTCCAGTTATTGCTTGTCTCAGTACCCCTCTATTGGTATTCGGAGGCTATGGCGCATCGCCTTTCTTTCCTATCTATATTCCCTACGATTGTACCACTTCTTCATGTATTAGGATCCTAAGAATCAAGCCAAGTTATATTCCTTTAGCTATATACAGTTGGTCACCTTGCGCAGCGCTGAGCTGCACTGCTTTTCAGTCTACACGAGACGCCACCATTACACAAGATTTCAATAGTCTCAACACCAACACCACATCTTCCCATTATCGCCATCCACAATACACATCACGAATGAAAGCTAAATCTATACAGTTCCATAGACTAGCTATCTCGAGAGAGTGGAAAAGGTACAAGAGGGTACGTGTGTTGGGAAGGGAGAGTGTTTATTCCGACCGGTTACTAGAAGGACCCTTGTAAAATCACTATTGAGACCATCTCAACATTACGTGCGGGTTAGCACTATACATGCATATAAGTTCTCGCCACTTACTCGATTCAAACTTTTTCTCCTAAAATCTATAAAACTCAATACCAGCAGTAGGCCTCGCGACCACGAGGTGTTGGGGCACATGATCGGGAGGGAACTAACGGAATTAAGTTTATAGATTCAACTTATTTTTTTACCGTTTCTAAAGCCCTCCGGCCTACTTGAATTCGCAGAATCGCACCGTCCTCCCCGTCGCCCGTCCATCTCGGGCTGAACTGTGGAACGGTAGGTTGCCAATAGTGCACATAGCATCCAAAAGTTTTGGTACATTTGCAGCATGAAGGGAATTAGCATGAAAATTCTGCAATGACAGTATGAGCTCAATTCTTACCGAAATCCTCAACAGCCACATTGAAATTGTAGCTAGTGTATTAGTATACTGGGCTTTCTTTGTATTATAACTAGGTATACATATGGTGTAGTAATGCTTTGAAAAACAGGTCTTAATTGTGACTGAATATGTCACGGCGGCCGCCGAACAGCCTAGAAGGAGGTTTAGCCCTAGGAGGGGGCCGGCGGGGCATAGGAAAGGCTGCACCTATATGTAATATACCAAGACGTAGACATTGGCAAATCGAAGAGGGCTCAGGTGCGTTACCACCTTCGAGCTCCGGGCCACAATGAGTATATATATGAGGCTGAAGAGGGCCTGAGACAGGAACCTCACCGGCCAAACTCCATAGACACCCTAAACGTACTATTAAGCAAGAATCTATTCTACCCCCTCGCGCTGAGGCGGCCGGCCTTACTTAAATAAGCCGCTGTTACAAATATTAGTAGTTGAATGTTCATACATAATAAAGTACCCTATCATTAAATCGAGGTTACTGCGGGATTTTTTGAACGGGAAAAAACTACTCTTGCGGATTAGTTAGCTTGTTCTCCTAACTTGAACCGTATAGAAAATTTATAAAGTTACTTTAAAAGAGCTACAAACAATAGAGACACTATTCCTAAAACCTAAAAGGAACTTTCAATAGTCATTAAGGAAAGCAGGAGTGCATAGGTATTGAAGACTTCAATAGCATGATTGTAGGTATATATAGGAAGGACTCTTCTCACTCCGTAGGCCGACAGAACTAATATATTCTACTTACATGCTCGTTCCCATTCCTTCGCTCGTGCCATAACCTCCAACAATAGCTTTTCTTTTTTTTTTACTTCACTTATTTGTAACAAGGCGAATTTTTTGAGCCTACAATCAATACAATAAACATAGGATTGAGCGTTGCGCACTCCGAACAAGACTCTCCCACAATTCCAATTTTGGCGGGGTATCGAAACTTTTTGACACCATATGTCCATGGAATCTGGCACCATAATGTCCTTATCGCCCGCGAAATTCGGTAGAAACCAGGTAGAGGAGTGGACTCGGATACCCCACAAAGGACTTGCATACCACGGAAACTATAGCCATAGCGTGGCATACCAATCGCACAAGCCGAATAAAAGAAATTACTCTCACAAAGTAACCGCATCTAAAAACTTTGTCTTTCTAACACCACCCAGCCTTTAATATCGACCGGGTTCTTTACTGACTTTTTTGTGGCGAATATTTGCCCATTTAATCCGTTTACCCTCATCGACTTTACGGCGCCCCACACGGATAGTAACCCCGCGAGCTTGCTCCGTGATACGATGTGAGGGCGGGTCGGTGGGTAGTCAAGATTGAATAGCCGATTCTAGCTACCTCAGCTGCATGTGGGCCTTAGTGCGGCCAGGGAGGGTTTCCGGGCTCGGTATCTGAGATCTCACGTGGTCCCACTAGGGTTTCATGGCCCGGGTTGTGGGGCGGTGTTCCAGGCCGGGTATCCTCCTTGGTTTTTTCACGGCCTCCTGTATCGTCCGTGCTTCTTTTAACTTCCTTGGGTGGACGGATGTATAAGGGGCCAAAGCGTCCATGTGGGGCAGGCGGAGTTATTCTCAGCTATGGCCGCAAGGGGGTGTAACTCGCTGAGAAATCGCCTCCTCTCTAAGGCCCCATGCTTATTTGGTACTTCTTCCGCTAACTTCCCATGCTGGTCTCGTATCAGGCCGGGTGGTTGATGGCCGCGATCGTGTCGGTGCCTTCTCGCCGAGGATCCCCCTTCTACGATCAGGTACGGAGGCTATTGATCCGGCGGAATTCGGCCTGTCTCGCGGTATTCTAGTAGATAATTTGAGAAATCTGGTCTGGTAGCCTTTGCACAGATCCAGAAGGGTGAACCGCCGATGTGAGGCACCCGAGCTCTTTACGGTACATTTAGCTTTCTGTAACTGGCCCTGTGAGATATTTTGTTATCCCGGCTGTCGCGTTTCAGGGACAAGCCTAATGCCTCTTGCTCATTCATTTCTCAAGCCTCTAGGCTTTGATGCAAACATTAGTTGAGCAAGTAGTTACGGTGGTGCTCACAGATGGATATTGTGGGATGGGATCGGCGTTGAAGTGGGAATCTTTAGGACCTGGCATCGGTACAGAACATCTCAGAGTAGTCACTCTGAAACTCTCGAATACAATCTAGTACAATCTAGGCCTCATCCACTCCCTCAAGCCATAACGGCCGTATGGAGCCGAGCGTCCCGCAGGTTGTCATGGAGTACCGACTTAATTTCGTGATGTATCTCTGGCCTCACAAGGTAGTATTTGATGGTGGGAAGGGCATTAAAGAAGCCCTCTATCATATCCAACCAACTTTGGTTCCCTACAAATCGCGAAAGGCTTAGTAACTAGGCTTCTGTATGGGCTTTGAATGCAACTTACTGATTGGCAACATTCAGAGTGCCAGCAAACCACAAGATAGCAGCAGTCTCAATGGGTACTAGGGAAGCTGACATTCGAGTTGTATCGGCCCACGGCATGATCCGTTGTGGTGAGCAGGCCGTGAGAATGCAGAATAGACGAAACCAAGTACACGGGAATTGCAGCAAACAGTATTCCCGAGACCGGGAGTGACCCTCATGCGATATGAGAGCCACTCCCGTAGAATCATGCATGCTGCCGAGTAGCATACCCTCTCTAGAGAATGCTTTGTTCTCTTGTGCTCCTAGCCTGGGCATCGGAGGATGTGGTAGAGAGGAAGACGTGGCGTTGCGGATTGAGACAAGCGCTTACCCTCAGTGGCTTGTCTCCTACCGCGCTATGCTGGTTAAATTAACGGGCAGCTAAAACTATATTTAGCACAGTATTTCTCTGCCTTGCTGACTGCCTGATGTGATTAGCGGGGACGGACTTTTTTTTTCCCTTATGTAAAATAATGTCCCTGCAGCGCCCGTGCGGACTAGCGTGGGGATACCACGGCGGCACAGGGCATAAGTTTTGTCGGTCTCGATCTATATCGTACGCGAAGTTCGGAAACACCACAACTCAGCCAAAACACTTTGAAAAAAAGTCAGAGAAACGAGGATTAGCGGGAAATCATCCATACATCGTGCCTGGGAATTTTCGGAAAATTCTGCTGAGCGGTTGCTGTTTGTGCGGTGTTGAGGTCACTCGGCAGTTCCCGACCATCTAACAAAACCTATGGGCAGGACTTTCCCCTGCACCCACCCGTGCACCATGTACCCCAAGTACACCCGATGCGTATTTTCTAAACCGCCCTGCTTCGCCACAGCTGTGACGGGCGCGGCAGCCTTGCCGAACACGCCTGAACGGCCGTTTTGAAGCGTCTGCCCGACCCGCAACTGTTGGAAAGTCGGTGGATAAAACCAACCGGTTAATGCGATGGGGTAGGACAACCTGAGCCGTTGGATGCCCGTCGACGGGAGGGTGGAGAGAGCGATGACAGGGGGCTGGCGTGGTTCTCAGGCCGAGGTTCGTGCACCAGACAGCACCCTTGACGAGGCTAACGCCGAAGGCGGCGCGAAAAAGTTAATGCCTAACGATTTGGGTCGTCCCGCCCGATCGATCACGGTGGTGTTCTGGTCTGCAGGGGCGTGCAGAGTAGACTTGGCCAAGTGCCTGATGTGCAGTACCAGGGTATAATTACATGGGGCTCGGATTGGCTAGCGTGAGTCACTGTTTTCTTTCCACCTTCCATCGCCATCTGTTTTAATGCTTATTTCGGCATAGGCCAGCGCGGCAACTCCAGGGCTCATGTACTCTATCCGAGTGCAGCACGTCGGGCATGACACCCGCTCGTTTCGCTTCCCCAGCCCCAGCAATCGTGGGCCGGGTTGCTCTCACCCTGTACGAAACAGGATTCCGTCATGAGCCGCTTCTGAGAGTTATTTTCGAGCGTGATTCGGCTTCGCTGAGGGGAAGGAAGGCTCTCCCATGAGGGTTGCGTGACCGATTGGTACGAATATGTGACCCGACCGCCTAGCTGCCGTGTCTGCCTTAGCCCACCCAGAAATTGTATGCGCATCCTAGCGATGGTCAGGGATGTAGGATGCATACCCTCTCCGCCAATATGGGTGGCAGGAGACGCCCCTCTATATATTCTCTCTAAGTCCGATGCGTCTCGCTATTCAAGCAATCGTTTAGTTTTTTTCGTATTTCCATACCCACAGGTACACCTAAGGCCGCAGTGGTGGTCCGTGCCCCCCTCTAGCCACACTCTCGCTCCGGCGGTGTTCTTCCCCACGCTATTTACACTGCGTTCTGCTACCACGCTCCGCTCGACAGAGCTAGGCCCCCAGTGTTATATATAGCTTCGCAGCAGACCTCTTGCATTCAAACCTATTGAACCACGAAGCGATCCGCAAAACCCCATAGGAGCCGCTATGCCTAGGTCGCCGAAGAATATAGTGGTTGTGGAGGATGCATCCTATATGAAGGCTCCCAGACAGGACCCGGAGGTAGCCAAACCAGAAGGGCGGGACGTGTCGATTCCAAGGACTCCTAGCCGAACTAGACTACGACCGGAAAGCCGCCACAAGCCTTGTAGCACATCGATGGAAAATGCGCCGGCTCAGCCGGCTCATACTCGGGGGCTCGGTACATCTGGGCATCGT
Organism: Glutinoglossum americanum; assembly: GCA_020080175.1. Taxonomy (NCBI): domain Eukaryota; kingdom Fungi; phylum Ascomycota; class Geoglossomycetes; order Geoglossales; family Geoglossaceae; genus Glutinoglossum; species Glutinoglossum americanum. The sequence goes on from JAGHQL010000073.1 coordinate 63,370, forward strand.
GCAGAAGATTTACTAGCCAGCTACCTGCAAAATTTGCAGCTACGAGAAACGGTGGAAAGGCAGGATGGTCTCACAGCATCGCCGGGATCTCCGGAATCACCTTCTAGTGAAGGTTACAACAGCATATGGGGGACACCAGAGTCAAGTGGCGGCAACACATCATCGGCCTGTACTACCCCTAGCCCACGGTATCGTCACCGGGTCTCACTCAGGGAAGAACCATCATCCCCTACGACTGCGCACCGTCCGGGGGGTTCGTCCAGAACGCATAGTGCTGCTGTCCCTGTCCAAAAAACAGGCCGTAACACTGCTGCGGAGGAAGCGAACATTGGCACGAATCATGGCTCCGCCAAAACCGCCCAATACCCGCCCCTCCTAGGCAGGGAGAGCGTCCCTGAGGTGCTCACCAAAGACTTGGGATCCCGAGACATGATTGATGGGGAAATATATGCCTACAAGACTAGTAGGTATCCCGGGCTGATAAAGATAGGCTACACAAAAAATGCTTCCCGAGAACGTGCAAAGGCGTGGGGGCAGGGGTGCGGGTACAAGGCCACAGTACTGTATCCTAAAGCCCCAAATGGGGGGGTGCGGCTACCCCATGCCCACCGAGCCGAATCTCTTATTATGGCGGAGCTCGGCTACTGCCGAAAGAGACTTCCCCCTTGCATGGAATGTGCGAGACAACATGAAGAGTGGTTCGAAATCGAGCTCGAGAGCATGGTTGAAATCATCGAAAAATGGAGTCTCTGGATTCTACGACGCCCTTACCAGGAAACCGGTGGAGTATGGAGGCTTAAGATGCACCTCTGCAATATCTTAGATCGACTCGAGCGATACCCGGATATCTCCCCTAAGCCATACGAACGGAAGCTCATCCCACAGTTCCCCCGTCGACCCCCAACCGGCGGTCTGCCGCGCAAGAGGTCTGGGGGGTACGCCAAAAAGGTAAAGCGGGCTATAAAGGCAAGCCTAAGCGGTGCGAAGAGGCCCGCTGGAATGTCACTGCAAATACCAATGGATAAGCAACAGGCCGGCCAGACGAAAGCAGCGGAGCCGGTGCCGGCCGAGCCATCAACGACAACAGCAGCAACAGCAGCGACACCAGTACCCACCACCGCGCTCCCCGACCCGCGATTACCATCCAAACCCCCGCCCCCCACCACCACTACCACCGCCACTCGAGGACCTCCACAGGCCACTCACAGCACCACACGCTTCCTACGCGATCCCAGCGCAGCCCCCAAACCCCCAATACCGGACGCGAACCCCATCCTCGACCGCATCCTGAAGTTCCTGCTGAAGCTCGTCCTCCTTCACATAGCCGCGTCTTTCATACTGTCTTTCTACCCGCAGCAGGATTCTCTGGCGGTGAGGGCTGTGCTTTTGTTTGTCTATTTCTATTTCTTGCCGTCGGAGCGGGGGTGGGCGACCGTTCGATGATGAGTTGTTGGGTGGGTGGTTGCTGGTGTGCATATGTGTGGTTTTTTGGCGTTTTGGCAGGGGCGAATACCATGGGTGGGTTTTTTGCCTTTTGTCCTTTGGGTTCCGGTACGGCGTTATAACGTATGTGCATTTTTGGGGGGCGATGCTTTAAGGCGTTTCAACGGTGTTGGGAGGGTGCATTTTTTTCGCATTTGAGCACTAGACATGGGGATGGTATTTCGTCGCTTCGGGTTTCTGTATGTATTGGGCTCCGTGGGGTTTTCTACATTGAATTTTGAAAGCATTTTCCACTTCGGTCGGAGTGTGCACTCTATGGGAGTCTGCCGAGTGGGGCCCGTTTCCACAGCCAAAACCACAAGGGGCGAAAGAGATTGGCCATGACCGGGGGAAGGGAGCAGTGCTGCTACGGGGTAATTCTGCGGAGCTTGAAAGAGTAGATTGATCCCGCCTCACCATACTTTGAGAAGTGTAGCCTGCTTACATACAGTACTGGATCAAAAGTGTCAAGACGCTTTTACAGGAATCAAGCAGCGTCGCTCTGCAAATGTCCCATCGCTTTTAAACGCCGACCGTATGCATCGCGAGGGCGAGTGCGAGTGAAATGTGGAAATGTGCGGCGCAGTAATATTTCTGTCGCATCTTTCGGTCTGCGCCGCACGCTTGCGCGCTGTAATTGGATTTTTATGTGGGTTTCCCGGGAACTCCTGGCTCCGCTCATCGCTCATTAAGATAACAAGCGCCGCGGTTCTCCCAAGAAACGAATCTCTCTCCATAGCCGTTTTTCTTTCGAAGCCTCATGCCGTTCAAGCTATGGACTCTATTAGAATTAAACTTGCACCCGTCACCGACAAGTGCGTTACCTACCGTGTGGAAAGTATGTAGTTTTCTCGCTCATTTTTGGTGTGTTTTCTGCAAATTTTTGCTGCGTACTTTCCGCATAGTACTATGGCTATCGAGCGAAACAAACCCACCTAATACACCTCATTGCGCTTTTCGATTCTGGTCAATAATATCTACCGTTTGGACGAATTGGATCTTCTCTTACCTCGGGGGAGCCATTGTACCAACGAACGCTACCACCGTCGTGCCATATCTAGGTGGCGGGCTACAGTATCCCTGGGCTGTTACGGCTACTTTCTTACTGGCACCGTGTTCCACCGCTCCATGGACAACCGGCGATATCTCTAGCACAAAGTGCCTCTTTATCTTTGCTATATCATCCAACCCTTGCCGCTGCTAGTTCTCCGGGCGGTCGATTTCGAAAGTCGGACTTGGCCAGTTGGATTTGACTACTCTAGAAATTTTGAGTTTCAGTGGGCGCTCTGCCTATCGCTTGTGGCATCCCCTAACTGAAGCCGACTGTGCGATCGAGCGACCCACAATACGACAAAGCTGCGACTCATTTAGCCAACTCTAAGTGCACTGAGTTAGCTAATTTTCGCTTCAGGATGAAGTCGTGGGCTTGGAGCGTACTATCGGCTAGATTCTCACAAATGCAAAAAGGAGGTCGTAAGCTAGCCTGCAAACCGTGCGTGGCATCACTGGAGGCATTCCAGTGATGATGATCTACAAAAAGCTGATTTTAGTTGGTTGCAGCCGCTAAAGATGCGAAAGGTCCGGGACGTTCGATCGATGACCTGAAAATGACGCTCTCTGTGGACTGTCTGGAGACATGCTTGGGATTTGGTAACTCTAGAATGACGCGCCTGGGCTGGCGTATCTCTGGAGCTAATGACTGAGCATAGAAGGCTTTGATCTCCTCAGGGCTATCGGTCGATAAGTCCAACTCGCTAACTATATAGTTTCTGGGTGTGGCAATTTATGGCCTGGAGAGCGATCCTAATGAAGACAATAACGATAGAAAAGCCAGCGATAGGATCCGGTGGATCGATTCCGACGCCTCCACCTACTCACTTCTTGGAGAGTCTCGGACTGAAGCAAGCACGAAGATCTCATCTGTCGCAGAATGATCTACTTGTTTTATTTAGGGTGAAACGGATGAAGTCGCAATTGGTATAGGACCAGGCGCTTCGCTACCATCTGATACTGTGGTAGCGCTTCCAATGCGGCGCCTGGTGATGTGAAGGATTCCGTGAGTTTTATTTTACTTAAAGTTACCTTTTGCTCTGGCTTTAATCCTAGGGCAAGCTCATAGTTAATCTCACAGAGAATCAGGATATCTCCAATTTTATTGCCATCACGCAGACCCGCGCCAAAATTCTTCGACCTCTTAACTGAGTTTAGTTAGCGACACCACTCCGAAATTGCTTACCCGTATAATCAACAAGCCTGGCGGCGAAACCCCATTCACAAACATTTGCGCTGCTAGAGGAAGATGCTCCAATAGTGCGAATCACCTAGTATGCCAGCCTAGCTAAGCCCAAGATCATCGCATCAATAAAATCGCTTTTGAATAGCTTCGAGAGGGCCGACGGCGCGGGCAGCGAGGGCGGCCTAACTAAATTTTGGTGAGCTAGCGCCTCAGGGGTGACTGCAAAAGCCTGAAGATTTGGTTGGGGCCCTCGTGAATGGCTAATATTTTGGCAGGTCGGATTCGCAACTCTGGCGGGGGAACTCTGAGCAACTGAAGCGGAGAAAGAGCGACCCCAAGGCAGGGTCGTTGCCCCAGGTTTGAGGGGGAGACGAAAGCGCTTAAATGTAATTCCAATTGGAACAGGTATGGCCAAACGCTTGTATTCGCAGTATGTAGAGAGAATGAAGTCTAATACAAATCGCAGGTCTCAAAGCGTTGTTGGCTTCGCATGGGCGAACTTCCCTAGCACAACGGCAGCTAGGATAGACAGCCTTCCTATAAGGAGAAGAAAGCGAACGATCTGGTGATTCCACTTTTTGTGTACGGACTCACAATTGCGGAACATGTATGTCAACGGCTTCTATTCGTGAAATGCAAAAACTGGAGACTAACTAAGGAGTGAACAGAAAGAAGTAATGCTGGTATTAACAACACCACACCGGTCACCGCCACACGGGTGCCAAACGATTAGAATTCACATCAGCGCCAGCACCACCAACTCTCTCTAGCCTGTCACGAGCGGAGCTCATGAACGGATACAGATAAACCCACCGACAGACAAGATATTGCCAGGAGAGGGAAGGAGTCGTCAATACGACCCAGACAATCCATCTAGACGCCCACATAGTCGCGCGCACAAAACAAAGCGCATCCCGAACCCAACCCACAACCGCCTGCCTCCCCCAGCCCCTAACACAACCGCAACCCACCGCGACACGCCTCTAATGCCCCAACACCACCAGTCACCCAACCCCAAAAAGCGCTCGTCATCCTCTACTCAACTTACCGCCTGCGAAAAAGCTAGCTCGCGGCTCCGACACCCGCCTTAACGCCCGCACCGACACACCGTCGCACAGGCACCGCCGACGCCCGCATCCGCGATGCCAAAGATGAAATCCAGCCCGCGGACAAACGCAGAGACGCGGTGCCAGCCCCAACACCGCCGCCGGCGCGCCGCGACCGGACTCTGGAGCTAGGCGGCGCGCGCGAAGGGCATTTCCGCCATCTCTCCCAGCCGCGGGGGTCGCGAGCGGTCACTTCGCCACGACGTCACGGATCACCACGCAGCAGTGGTGAGCCGGGAGACGCCATCCCTCGAGCCACGCGCGACTGGCGTCGTTGGCGCCTCGTGGCTGCTACGAAATGCTCTCTCTCCGGATACGCCATGTCGTGGGGAGGAGAGGTTCGGGCTGCGTTTCGGTGTTTTCTGTTGGGCGGCGAGATGCTGCGATTTTGGCCTCGGTGGGGCGGCTTCATCGCCGTAGCTGGCCTTGAGGCTTCTGTTCGGGAGCGGGGAGGTCTTTGCTATCGAGCGGTCGGTCTTGTCGTCCGGCCAAATCACTCACGATCGGATGCCTTTGCTGCGGTCTTGTTGATGGCTTGTTCGTCATGGCCGTTGTTTTGGTTGGAGCTCTGGTCACTTTTTTGTCCCCTTTCGGAGAGACTGCTTTCGTAGAGCCTGTGGCTTGGACTACTTTTTTCGTTGGTGGTTGTCGTACCACGTCTAGTAGTGGGAGTGCTCGATGTTGGGCTCCCCTATCTCGACTTGACTAGGGCTGTTAGTGGATAGTTGGTCGGATGTTGGGGCTGGGTCTTGTTGCATCCTATAATTTGTCTAAACTAGAGGTGATATTGAGTCATCAGGAGATATTGGGATGGCAAGTTTGCATGCCTAGTGCGGTGGGGGTTGGTCATTCCTTAGCTACGATTAGTGCTTACGGCCTTCAATATACCAATTATATTTTGCTGCTAGCAAGCTAAATCTCCTCACGGATGACCTCTGTCACAATTCCTATCGTGACGGGATTGCCCTGATTTGCAAGTCAAGCCGGCAACCCAGTGGTGGCCATCAACGTGTTTCTATTATCGTCCTCACCTCCGACGTCTAGGGTCGCAGACGGATATCCGTAGAACTCTAGGGGATTGTGGTCATGTGGGTGGGTTCGGCACTAGGATGGGAGCCTGCGATCGACGCTTTGGGGGGGGATTGGAGGCCCACAATATCCCTTAGGACAGAATCTTATGCATGGGAGACAGCCGGGATGGAGACGGGGGAGGATTCCTTCGGGCATTGGGGGAATGCGCAGCAGGCGGGGCACAGAACCAGCAATGAGCAGTGAGCAATGACGACTGTCTCGCAATCTGCTCTTAGCTCTGACTGCCCCCCTGTCTGCCTTCCTATCGGTGATACATTCGCATCCAGGTTGGATAGCACTATTGTACCGCCATCCTGGTCCGCTGTTCCGCCCCCCTTTCGCCGAACCCCTTTGGGAATAGGGTGCTGAAATGTCTGTGCCATTGTAGCAGGCAGTCATCGCCGGTATCGTCGTCGCTCGTCACGCTGCCATTCGCTGCGAATACCGAGCGCCTGAATGTTGGTTCGGGTGCGTGGGTTTCGGCATTGTCAAGGTGATCAGGCAGAGCCGAGGCAGTGAGACCGGCAGTAACAGGTGGTGGAAAAGAAAGGATGAATTTCTTCTGCTGGCGACCGAAACTGTAAAGAAACTGTATAGGCGCCGGTGGCTTTGGCGCACGCGACGCAACCTGGGGATTATTTGTCTGGGCTGTGACAACAGATCGACAAATCAACTTATCAAAGGCAGAAGCATTTCAGAGTTACGTCATCGTTCATGCGTTGAAAGTCGCAAGAGAAAAGGATTGAGCGAATGGGAAGGGGAGGGCGGAGTTGAGTTTGACATTGCAACTGCGTCGATGAAATGTCTGTCCCCTGCCAGCCTGCACGCTTTCCCCGTCTCCCGAACGTCCCGCGCATTAGCGTGGGAGCTCGCACCAATCCAAAGTCAATCGCTCGGCCGAGCATAAATTACCATCGGCTAGAGTGCTAACCAGCCTCGGCGACCGGGGCAAAGGGAGGATTTCGTTGGTCTACAGGCGCACTGCGGAATTAATGTGGCGTCTTAATGCTTGAAGTCGCCAGGGATGCGCGAGTGTCTTGCTCTGTGAGAGTGAGCCTCGCGTGGGGACGTGTATACGCTAGTTAAGCTTGGCTCGGTGCTGCGGTTCAAGGTACCTTTCCCCTCATGTCGTCCCATGGCACTGCCACTCTTTTACGCGTCTTGCGACGAGGATTCTAAAAATAAGGGGTGGAGGAGAGCGGGTCGTATCGATATCGAGATGGTTACCGGAGGGACTTATAAATCACGGTGGAAGGCCTTATCGGAGAAAGGAAAAAAAATCATCAACCACTATCCGGCGACGACTCTAATTCATCTTTCTCGACTCTTTTTCCTATCAACCTAATAAAAGAAAACCAATATTCCATCCTCTCTTTATTCTCAAGCGAAACGACAATGGCGACGACTGCCACCTGGAACCCCTATCGCGTCCTCGCCGTCGACCCAGACTCCACCGACTTCACCTGCATTGGCTATGCACCGAGCAAAGGCCGCCGCTGTCACAACCGCATCCACAGGGATAACCGAGGCGCTGCGTCCCTTCTCCTCGCCCGAATCGCGACAACGAGCCCACGACAGACAGACGTAATCCAGAGGTATCTGCAGGAGTTGGCCCCGATACTTTTGTGTAAACAGTTTCACCGGCCTCAGGCGGGGGGGATCATTGAGAGGTGGAAGGGAGAGGTTAGGGCGTTAGGTTCTGTGGGTCAGCCGGTCATTGAGCCGCTGCCCGCACGGAATCCTTCGTATCTTGGAGTAGGTGGGATGGTGCCGGTAACATGGAGGTTTGCACCTCTGCCAGCTCCTCCTCAGGTACGATCCATCGCTCCCAGCCCACAGCCAGCAACGCGCAACACCACTCCCTCCGGTCCGGTAACTCCTCTACGAGCACGACCCAATGCCACCAATCCGCCTCCAATAGAGCAACACACACCGGTCCCCAGACAGGCAGCCATCCCACTCACGCAACCGCACCGCACTCTGCCCTCTGTCCAGGCAACCCCTCGCCAGGAAAGGTCCAACGCCCCGAGTCCAGCACCAGCACCAGCACCAGCACCAGCACCAGCACCAGCACCAACACCACGCCCCACCCCTACCCCCAGCAGAACCTCACACGCCATGATCCCCCGCTTCGACCCCTACACCACCCTTTCCGTAGCCCCCGAGACCCGCGGCTTCACCTGCATTGGCCGCTCCACCCGGTCTGGCACCCGCTGCAACAAGCACATTCACAGCGACGACCGGATCGCGGCATGTTCACTCCTAGACTGCATGGCAGCGAGGTCGTTCTCAGCGGGCAGGCTGAGGGCGTTGTTAGAGTCGCTCGCGCCCTTGGTGTTGTGTACGAAAAGGCACCACCAGGGTCAAGCGTCGGCGATGGTTGAAAGTTGGTTGGGTATGATTGACGACATGGTCGTGGAGGAGGAGATGCGGAGGAGGAGAGCGGCGAATTCCAGGGCGCGCGGTCGCAGACAAGTAGAGGAGGAGAACGATGAGAGCGAGAGCAGCAGCAGCAATGACAACGGGGAGGAGAGCAACGAGAGCGAGAGCAGCAACAACGGTAACGAAGATGAAAGCGACGAAAGCTGGAGCAACAACGATGATACCGACGATGGCGACGACGACGACGACGACGACAATGGCGATAACCCCAACACCAACCCCTTACCTCCCATCGCCTCCCCCCCACCCCAGGGCCCGCTCTCCCCGCGCCCAGAAGACATCTCCCTCCCATCCTCCAGCCCCCCCCTCACCCGCCCCACCACTCCCACCCGGCGCACCGTAACCCGCCGCCCCCACCCCCCCACCGACGAATGTCCCATGTGCCACGAGCCCTGGGGCGTCCCCAACCCCGAGGACCTCGTCTGGTGCCGGGCGCAGTGCGGGCAGAACTTCCACAGGGAATGCATGGACGGGTGGGCGGCGGCGAGGAGGGCGGGGGGGTGGGCGGTCGAGTGCGGGTATTGTCGCGTGGAGTGGGTGGACTGAGCTGTGCTTCGCCGGGGGGGGGTACGCTCTGTTGTTGTGTTCATGGAGAGGTCCTGGTTTTTTTCTTTTAAATCGGCGTACTAAGTTCGGGCGTTTCCCTTCTAGATTTGGGTGGCGTTTTCGGCGCTTTTGGGTGGTTACTCTAATGATGCGTTTAAGTACGTGATTGATTGGGTATTGTTTTGTAGTTATTATTGGGTTTTGGGTCTGTTTAAATGCGTGGGCTCTTGGTTACATATTTGCTCAGAAATATAAATGCATCTTCTCTTTCTAGCACTCTGAAAACCCCGATCAATGGTTAGTGATAGATTAGCCTTAATTATGGGATTATTATGGGGCTAATAGAGTTGCCAAGTCTAGTTATTACTAAGAGCTGGCATAAAAGCTATACAAGCTCTTTCCCGAGCATAAAAACACTCCCGCGTATTTCTTGTGCATCCCCCGCGTATTTCCCAGCACCGCAGCCCTTGCATTCGGGAACGCCCTGCAGAAAGATGATGGGCTCTCTTCGCCCAACTGTTCTACCCTTGATGAGCGTCATACTGTTAATATCTACAGCCAAAATATATTTCCTTTTTTGCTTGTCCTAACTGTAATCTCGGCATGCAGGATGATCGCGTTGAGGATGATCTCCTTGAGGATGATCTCGGCGATCTTCCTGCTTCCTCAATCACAACCATGGAATATGACCTCCGAACTATTGACGAGGGGATGGCGGAGTCCTTCCCGAAACTTCGGTCGAATGCGACGGAATATACAGATTTAGATGTTGAGCGGGTGTCGGAACTACTGAGATGGATGGATCACGAGACATGGAGTCATGTCCCCCGGCTGTATATCGTCCTCCACAGAATTGGATATTTGAATTTGCTTAATGACTTCATCGCGCTGCGTATCACTGATTTCTGGTTTCCCTTCACCCAATTAACCCTCCCAAGCCTTCTCGGACCATCGGACCAGATCGCTTTCCTGCAACAGCAGCAATGTGTTCTTACTAAGGCGACGCATCTCGAAAGAGACGATTCGGGAGAGCATAGGCATTTCTCGGACAGGGAGCATATACCATTCCAATCGAAAGCCATCCTGGGCACTGGAGGTTTCAGCCAAGTTGAGAAGGTGGTTAGCTTGATAAGCTTTAGGGAGTATGCGAGGAAACTCATTTACCGAAAGAAGGCCTTTGGGGAGTTTCAGCAGAGCATGCCCGACTTTGAGCGAGAGCTGAAGATACTGAAACGTGTGCGCCATCGCCATATCGTTGAGCTCGTTGGGAGCTATACGGACCCGAAGTACGCCGCCTTGATTATGTCACTAGTTGCCGATTGCGACTTGTCGCAGTTTCTCACGGAGGCATCTTCCTCTGCAAATTCGATGTCATTGATGCGGACTTTTTTCGGCTGCTTGGCCACCGCACTTTCGTACCTGCACGATTTGTCCATCCGCCACAAGGACATCAAACCATCTAATTTCCTTGTGAAAGATGGCACCGTATTGTTAACTGATTTTGGCCTTTCACTTGATTGTAGTGATCTGACGCGTAGCACGACGGAGGGTCTGACCCCTCTCACTCGGCGGTACTGCACTCCAGAGGTCGCCGGATATTCGCCACGCAATTACTCCTCAGATACTGGTCTTTGGGGTGTGTATTCTTGGAGATGACGAACATCCTTAAAGGTAAATCATTGGATGACATGAAATCCTTTCTCGAGTCAAACGGGTCGCAGACGGCAATGTATTGGAGCAATCCCGCGGGGACTAAGCAATGGGTTACCAAACTTAAGAGGTCCGCTGGAAAGGAGGCCAACAATTCACCACTAATGTGGATTAAAAAGATGCTGATGCATAACCGGGAAAAGCGCCCGACGGCGAGAGTGTTAGTGATGGAGATTGTTAATGAAGGATCTGCCTCGGACAAGGCCGGGGAATTCTGTGGAATCTGTTGCAGAATGGACGACGAACCTAGCTATCTCGATAGTGGATCTGGCGCTACCAGCCAGGCACTCTCCCGAGATTCGGATCTAACCCCTTCGGATACCGTCCCACCTAGTGTCGAGTCGGCTATATCACGCCCGCCCCCTCTTTCGAACACTGGCCCTGGTGAGCCCCCAGGGCGGCATTGTCTAGTGCCAGTGAGACTAGACTAACAAATGTCCTAGATGCCCTCCACAACGTGTTCGCGGGCCTAAGGATAGAGCAGGTACCGTCGGCCAAGATCTCCACTCAAAGTTATTGCCCTAACAACCACGCGCAGGCCAAATATTTCATTTTGAGATCCACCAGCGAAATGGACATCGAATCGAGCGTTGCCCATGGCGTTTGGGTATCGAGCAGACGCGTCAACGTGATCTTAGACCGAGCTCTCTCTGAGGCTGGCGGATCAGTCATATTATTCTTCTCTGTTGTAGGAAGGTTGGTACGGCGAATCCGCCCCTTGAAAATCTGACGCTGACTCGGAAAACAGTAAGGAGTTCTGTGGTGTCGCGGAGATGACTAGCTCTGTCGATTATGACAATACGGATGAGCATTGGACTGAGGACCTGTGACAGGGGTAAGTCTCTTGTTATACTTTGTTAGCCTGACATGCGCTGACAGCGGGCCTTTACTCAAAGGCGGTTCACCCTCAACTGGGTATCTTGGGCTGTAGTCGGTTTCGACCAGGTCAGACATCTAAGGGTTAAGGAGGGCGAGAGCGAGTTGTCGGTGGTGTCGTGTTTCGATGGGACGCAGATCTGCGCGGCCTCTGGGCGAGAGATGTTGAGGATATTTAGTGCGAATACCCCTGGGGGGGTTGGTAATCTTTAGGGAACACGGCCGGAGGAAATTCATGGAGTTCTAGTACAGTTGGAGCATTGTCTATAAATGTCCAAACATAGCTCGGGATAATCGGGGCGGATGAGAATACTATGTTTGGCCGGTAATACAGTCTACCGTGGTTACGCAATGGCTAATTTCCCATTCAACAACTTATGATACCGAATCAACGCACCAATTATCCCGAGGAATTACCATAGCTCCCGTATGGGCTAGTGTATATTTCTAGATAGTGACTCCAATATGGCGGGGTCTAGAACAGGTTTGTCGAGAAAAGCTGCAGTTTGCAAAGCAACATCACACAACAGTAATGACAACATCATCTTGAACCTCTTTAACCGACCACTTACCCTCCACGCCGGCCCTCCAAGACTCCCTCAATAACCCTATCCACTCGTACACATGACCCAAATCATTCATGCATCTTAACACGAGATACTGACGATTATGAATCTCACCGCCCACCGCCTGGTCGGGTGAAAAGCTCAAACAGAAAATAGCCGCTCCGTCGGCAACATGTCCGATACCGTTCTCGCCAAGGCGGTAATCCGACGCAAAAAGAGCCTGATCCCACCAGTTTCGTTGGGCTTTTCGATAGTATAGCTGGAGGAATCACTAGAGTATCACGGAGTCGCCGGGTATAGACGGCAAGAGAGTACGAGCCGTCCCGCCAGCAGTTCGCTAGTAGGATCGGTGCCCGCCAGCGTGCGCATACTCTGGCATGTTCTGGCAGCTAGCCTTCGTAGAGACAGATGTCCAGGATCAAGTGGGAGCGCGCTGCTCGGCGGGCCGGCCGCGGGCAGGTTCGTTCGTTTGCTAGAGCAAATCCTTGAGGATGCTATCTTCCCACAAGCCGGCTGGATACTTGCCAAGCCTATATCACTGCATCTGTTTAGCGACGCCAGAAAGCGCAGGAAAGATATCCGATCCTTGTGTCAAATTGAGGCTGGTGTATTCCGTGACCATGTAGTGCCAGCGGGGTATGAGTCGATCGACATCATGGGAACTAAGCGTCCTGATGTGGTGCATTTGTGATAAGTGCTTCGGTTCTTTATGTCAACGTACGGGTTCCCAGGCCCGATGCCGGAGCACTCGCGGGTCAGCGTTTCGGCACACTCCCAGACCAATTCCTCTGGGCCAAAGTGGAGGACTCGGGGGGCGAGGAGCCGTTCTTGGTATACCCAGGCGCGTTGGAGCAACGGGAAGTCAGAGGGACGAGTGGTGCCGTGCGATCGATCCCAGTGACGAATCGGGCAGCGAACGTGGGTTTCGTAAGGCGTGTCGCCGCTGCTCCCAGATGTCAAAACGCGATGTTCGTTCGAAGCGTTTGCAAATAGCCCATCATAGTGATTTGCCGCTCTCGTCGCGGTCGAGGTAAAGAGCGAGTTCTCATAAATAGAGGCCATGTTTGTGGCCTCTTTGCGCCAGTCTTCGATATCATCTTGGAAGATGCAGAGAGAATCAGTTCAAATATAGCACGTGGCGAACTCGCGGGCTACGGTAATAGCATCTTGGAAGGTCTTTGGAAATGATGACCAAGGGATACCGCGTTGAAATTGCCGGATAGAGGCTTTCGTCGTGGTTATAGAGTGCGAACTGCCCCAGCAGTGGCTAAGGCAGACGTATGGCGCAGGTTTGCGCTTCTTTTCGTACAGTTTTATTTCTGGCGATAGCCTGCGATATGTAGCGCCCGTGTGGGAAGAGGGGTGATGGATAAAGTGAGAGAGTTGTAAAGGCTGTGGGAGTCTATACAACGATGGAGCCACGACAAAGCGCAAGACAAAGCCTTAGTGGGAGGCGTATCTCCGGAGATGTGGGTGGCCATCTCGACAGTGGGCCACTGAGATGGCTTTCCTGGTTGTAATAGTTACAATTGAATTGGTAACTAGGTATTATAGCTAGGGAAGCCTTCGGTAATAGAATTCGATGTCGTTTCAAGACCAAATAACCGTAGACGTACCTGGTAGAGTGTAAAACTCAACCTCACTAGCCGCACCGCCCTCTGATTTAAACTTCAGCCGCAAGCCGTTTGTGAAAGGCTCGTCAATATTCCGCTTCAATCGGATCTAGACCTGGACAAGTAGCGCCAAGGAGACGCTAGATGTGAGTCCCTCTCGGAGTAATGAACACGCCCGACATCAGTTCTCCTAAAGAATATTGAACGTGGAACATGTCGTGCCTCACGAACTTGGGGTCGAACTCCCGGCGAAGAGGGCAGGATGGCCCCGCCTGGTCGGAGCCAGGATAGGAATAATCCATACCCCATGGAGTTGGAGCTGAAGTTGGTTAAGTATATTGTTGTGCGACAAGGTCTAAATGTCTCGTTCCTGAGAATTAAGCGGTGATGACATAATGCCCAAACGACAAATTAGCCCACCTTAACCCGCCAAGCGAGAAATCCCTTGCACCAGTTCGGTTTCCCATGTCCAAAAGAGGGGGCGGTTTTCGTGTTGGACTTATCTTCGACGTTGCTAAAAACGTTCTAAAAATCGAGTACCTGAAATCAACGCTTACGGGAATGGTTCGCCCTTGATCCTGATTTAATAATTTAAGAAGAGACGCGCTCCGACAAGGATTCCCTTTAAGCTTGTATATCGTTGGCAAGCTGGGTCGGACGGCAGAGATATTAGAGCAAATTGCTTAGCACCGGGGACGGTAGTTTTCCGGCTATCAGGAACTGCTAAATAAGGTTGCGGTGGCAGTCCCAATTAACTAGGCTTGAAATACTGTCACGTGCCTTTAGAGCATAGCATGTATAAGCTATCGTAATTTGGGCTATATCTTGGCCGAGACCGTTATGGCTTGATTTGGTGGCAAGAACGGGCCGCCCTTTAGCCTTATCTGTTATAAGTTTAGGTCCAGCTATAACTATGATTATGTAAGTCTGTTGAGAACCGCGGGCCAAAGCAGTCCCCGCCAACTAAAGCAGCACCAGCTTGTTCTTGAGATTTCGGCGCTATCACAACCGCCCGGCCAGCCATAGCACCAGGACCGCGCAGTCCGGAATCAATACTATAATACCAGATATTTCTTGCTTGGAAGCTGCTGCGATGGCGTAAAGGGGTCGATGAAGCTTCCTGTGGTGGGCCCGGTCGGAGAGGTTGCCGCCGCCAAAAGCGAACTTGGAATGGAAGTTACCACGGGCGGGCGCCAGATGGGCTATGGCTTCGCCAAGGATAGGGTTAACGCTAACTAAAGTGTAATGTCTAGAAAGGGGCATATCGGTCCGTAGAGCTACTGTAGCTTCAGCCCTGGGAACCCCGAGTCGCAACACAGGTAAGAACGGCTTACGCTTGCTGATATAGTGGTGGTGACAGGCTATTGACAGGCGTGACGATTTGCTGACGGCCCTAACGCCTGTACCCTAGAGGCCCCTGATCGGCATGTAGCACAATGACTGGCAGCTGACAACGGACCCCTGGCGCCGCGCAGTCAGCGCTCGGTTACTCCCGAAAACAGCCCGACCTGCATCCAGCGGGCCGCTAGCTGCCAGTGCAGTGACAAAGTCGCCTCAACATCGCTGCGGAGACCCACGCTAATGACACCGCCGACGACTCGATGCAGTGCATGGCAGCGCTGCACCGTCACTCGGCGTAGGGACAAACAAATATGGCAAGTAGCGATGGCGATGCACCATCATCTGTCGCATCGCCATTATCCCCGATCACGCGGGGCACGCTTGCCGCTCCCCTTAATGTCAATCCGGACAACACCAAGCTCCGCACCCCGACCTAGAACAAAACCTACCGCCTACCCCAAGACCTCCAAGAATTTCCCGAGAAACCAGATCCGCTCAACATGTTTGCCTTCACCCAGAGAATGCCTTCTCCCTTCAAGTCCCAACGCAGCTACGAGAGGGTCCTATCCTTCTCGGAAAGGTCGTCGTCGGACGGCTCTCCCGACTCCAGCGATGGCTTACTAGAAGACAAGGCGTTTCGACCGCTGCGCCAAAAACGCTCGGTTTGGCAAAGCTGGTGGCCGTTCATCATCGTCCACTTGGTCATTTTTACCATCTACGCCGGAATTCTCTACGCCGTTGCCTCGAATGCACGCGCACAGGCTCTCCGCGGTCCCGGTCTGCTCTTCTGTACGTCTCTCGTGTGAAATTATGAGCGTGCTGAACTGCTCGATCCTAGCCATGGGTTTCTGCTTGCTAACGGGCCAACAGCTCCCGCGCGCGAGGCGGTCATATACGAGGAAACCACGTATGTGGAGAATTCCCAGGAGCACGGGCCCTTTTCGGGATATCCCAGAGAGGAGATTGACCAAAACTGGCGCGACCTCTTGAACGGTGAGTGGAACTGCTACTCTCAAAGCTCATAGATGCCGGCCTCTGAACGCCTCTCAGCGGAAAATATCAAGATCGAACCGGAATTCATGCGGTACTACGACCGGGAGGATCTGGGCGTTGCTCTTCCCGAGGGTGATGGCTACATCGGCACGCTGAATGTATACCACGAGCTGCACTGTATTGTATGGGTTCGCATATTCTGATTCGCGAATACAGAATTGACTGTTGATAGAAACGGCTTTACCAATACAACTACCCGGACTATTACTGGAAGGATATAACTGACAGTCAAAGAGAGGTGAATCGCCTGCACAACGGTGAGTCCGCCTCTCCCTCTCACGCCCTTCATCTATGCCGCTCCAGCGGCTCGGGTGGTCTACCACCGCCCTCACCAAACGCCTACCATGAGACAGCGCGCAAAATGTTTACCCAGACACCGATATCTAGAAACACTAACCTTGCCCCTAGAACACTGCCTCGACTTCCTCCGCCAATCCGCCATGTGCCACGGCGACATCGGCCTCATAACCTTCCAATGGTCGCCCACGAGCCTGATCCCGATCGCCAACGCGACGAGGCACGAGTGCATCAACTGGAAGAAGCTGGACGCGTGGACCAGAGCACGCACGGTCGACATGATGAAGCCGGGCTACCTGATCCACCCGTTGTTTGGTATGGCCGCGTCTCGTCCACTGTTAACAGCTAGGAGCATGCTGATCAGAATGCTTTTCTGTTTAGGTCCCGCGTATCCAGACGGCAAGGGCGATCCGATCGGGGCGATGAAGGCGTCGCAGGAACCCCCGCATCTGGGCGGACATCACCACTGAGGGACCAGCTGGAAGGAACGCATGGAGTGTCTCGCGGCTGAACCGCTGCCATGTCCCCGGCCGCGTCGTTTGGACGCTATGCTTTTTCTTTTTTTTTTTCGCTCCTACTAGCCAAAGACTATCTGTCCATCTACAAACAATGTTACTTGCTTTCGCAATACTATCTACTGAGCCTTACCGAGCCCCACACACTCCCGCGGGTTATTTTTTGTGCGTCTGTAGGGTACCAGCTGCCAATCGTAGTACAGCCATCACCACACACCCGCAACGCAAGCAAGCCACGCAAAACCCACCCGCACCAGGGCTCTCCCCACATTAGTTTCCGACGCAAAAAAAGAAAAAAATCCCACAGACAAGTCGCCCAAAAGATGCGCCTCCCCACACACGCAACCAGCTTCCAAATCTGACCTTCGCCACCCAACCACAACGCCCAAACTCCGACTTATCGCCGACCCGGGGGGGTTCGCACACGAACCGCACCGCGGCGTGGCGACCCCCGATCGCGCACAGGACCCCCCAGTCCTGAAACCAGGAGGCGCCCCCGCCGCCGCCACCACCTCCAGGGCCGCGACCCACTTCCCGCGGCCATCGCCCCACACTCCCAGCGGTCACCCGCCGGCCGCCCCGTGTCCGTATAAGGCTGAGGGCGCACGCGGATCGGGGGTCGGCGGGCGCGCGCTGCGACTTCCCGTCCTGGGGGGGGAGGGGTTTGGTGGGTTCGTTTCGCTGGCGGCGGGGCGGCTGGTTGGGGTCCCGGGCTCCGCGCTCGCGGCTTGTGCGAGGTCGTGGGGGCGCAGCGGTGCGGTGGTGCGCTGTGATGGCTGGGTTGTCATGGAGGTGACGGGGTGACAGTGCTGGGTGCTTACTGTTTCTGGTGCTGTCTGGGGAGATCTCGGGGTAGCTGGCGTGTAGGCGCTTTTGTCGTATCGGGCCAAGCCTCGCCGTATCTTCTCCTCAGCTTGGCTGTGTCTTACGCTTGCCCCCTCGGTCGTATATCTGTGACCTGGAGGGTTTCTGAGGCTTTTGCTTGCCCTCTGCACCTACTGGCAGCGTATTCATCAATACTGACCCTCCCGCTGCCCGCTTTTTACACTGTCCTCTCCGAGCGCATATTCTCTTCTTGTCGATATGGGCAATCTTTGCAACTTCTTCTTCTACCTATTTGCCTATTTTTTTGCAACATGTGGTTCTGCTTCGGCAGAACCTGTGCAATACTGCAAATTCGGGGATCCAGCACGTCCAAATGCCGACATCGACTTCTGTATGGGCCTGACGATGCACCAAAACATCTCGTCAAATTCTTATGACCTATACCTCACCATGACCCACACACGACGGAATCGCTCTGCCCTGGGCTGGACGGCCATCGGTGCGGGCGACACCATGAAGGGAGCTCTCATGTTCATCATTTATGGAGACCCATCTTCCGAGGGAAACCCCACAATTAGCATCCGGACCGCCACAGGCCACAAGCAGCCTGAGCCCATCACGGCCTCTGATGCCGGCGGCGCAGATATCCGCGTACTGAGATCGAGCTGGATACCATCCTCAGAAGGTCCTACACTGGGCGACCAGACCTTCGTTGCAACGGTCTCACTTATATGTTACTCATGTCACCTGTGGCCTGGAACCCAAATAACTGCTGCCTCCAACTCGATGCCTTGGATGTGGGCGTGGAATGAAAAACAGGACATTCCAATGTATTCTGACGACATCCATCTCGACATGCACAGGCATCACGCTGGCGCGGGCGGCTGGGGCAATTTTTACGTTGACATGGCCCGGTCCGTGAACACGGCCAGGATTGCCCCCTCTCTTCCACCGATCAGACCCAACGTAGCAGCAATTGGCGTCTCTGAATCGCCCGGGAGCTTACTAGCGGGCAAAGGAGCTCTTGAGTGGATTGCTCACGACCCTACACTACATCTGCATGGCCTCATTATGGGAATGGCATTCCTTTTGCTCTTTCCAGCCGGAGTCGTTGCGATGCGCTCGGGGTCGGCCAAGTCGTTCAAGTACCATTGGATCATACAACTGGCTGCCTCGGTCTTCACTGGTCTTGGAGTTATCGCCGGGCTCCTCTTAGGCCAGGGAATCAACACCACGCACCAGGGAGTCGGCATCGCCATTGCAGCCTCCCTCGGCCTACAGGGCGTTCTGGGCTGGCGACACCATGTCGTCTTTCTCCGGATAAAACGCCGAACATGGATTTCTCATGCGCACGTTTGGCTTGGCAGGCTTGTGATGGCCGCCGGTTGGACAAACCTAGTGACTGGTATGCTTTTGCGCGGGTATCCTGGCGCCTGTGTAATTGTGATGGTTATAGTCGTGTGTGTGGAGATGCTAGGGCTGACGTTCTGGGTATGGTGGGCGTACAGAAGGTCTGCACCGCAAATGCCCTCGGGGCAAAGGTCGGTGTGGCGAAAGGAGGAAAATTATTTTGCTGTGGGAGACCTTGATGATGAGGGGGATGATGACTCTGAGCTTAACACCGTAACGGACGAGACTATGGAACCCATGATAGAAGCAGGCCGAGGTATTTGAGTCACACAGTATGATTAGTCTTGTCGGTGGAATTTGCTTAGGTAGATGCATGTGGATAACAATGAGAACTGCTATTCTAAAGTATCCCCAAACAGTGCTCCCTTTCCATCCTGCTTCCTGACTCTCGCTACCTGTTCTGCAAAAGCGATTCGTTGGAACATCTAGGATTAACTAAGAGTTGTCGCGCTCGGAAGTCGCCGCTTTTCCATTTTCGCAAAAATAGCGACTACGTGGCCGATTCTAGGTCAATGCAATGATAGACTTGATCTACAGCAAACGTAAAGGGTGTTTTTCAGCACTATTGCCATGGCTTTGAGCTGAGTCAGAGACCCAATGCGATCCTCTTGCTCTGAGTGACGGCTAGTGGTCGGAAATGGTAATACTACGAGCTCTCTTTGCTCTCTGTGTTCTATGTGACTGTAGCATGTATGCTCATGTACTGTACATGCACCTTGGGGCCGGGCCACTTCAACGTCGCGCGTAGATAGTTCCTATGGTCACGATTCTAGGTGCTCTTCTAGGGCTCACTCTTACCGGTCGCATGTGTGTTCTACTGTCTTGGTCAGATTTGCGACCTTTAATCTGCCCATCGGTTAATGAAGTAAGCCCAAGTGGGACAGCAGCGACTTCTAGGAGGTGCGAATACATTTGGTATGGTGTATGGTGTATGGTGTATCCCTTAGTCTCCTGCGCATGGAACGCTGCTAGAGATGCAACCCTTGGTCGGTCTGAAAATAGCGCAGTTCAGCTTCTCGGTATCTTCGTATCACATAACTGGGAGCTTCGCCCACTTCGCGGTAACATGGTGGTGGTGGCGATGGATTCGTTGGGTCCAACCTCGGCGCTGACACGTGCTAAGCCTATTCCGGTTAACTACTCCCCCGTTGTGTAGACTCCACAGGCCTTCCTTAGGCAGCTTATAATTCAATCAATTCTCGAAGCTGCGCATGTTCGCTTAGGACCTGGAACGGGTCTGGGCGTGATCAATTAGATCAGGCAGAGCCTGAAAAACCCCGAGCGCCAGACTTCAAAGGCGTGCTGTCTCGTTCCGGCCGCAGCCTCCGTATTACCCCGTAGGGGTTCCAGGGGTTGCTGGCTCCGTTCAGGCCACAGCGCTCGTATGGGAACCCCTCCAGGGTGGGCTTGCCCTTATTTTGTCGGAGATCTGCCAGATTCAGCCGATGCAACAACGGGTGATGGCAGGGTTATTCCTAGGTAGGAATAGGAAGGGTAGCAGGAGCAAGAAGAACGCTAAGAGGAGGCAAGAGTATGTAAGAGCCTTTCCATTTCCATGCGTATAACCGCCAAGCAGTCCCTCACTATAAACCCAAAACAATCAATATTAGCATACTTTGGCAGCCGTCGTTCATCTCATGGGCACACTCGGGAGATGCTAATGCACCCGATACATCGCCAGAGCTCCCCAGCTACTCCTGCATCCCTTAACGGTGGTGTCTCCTGCCTTGGCGCTCCAGCACCTACCGGCACAGAGGCACCACAGTGGCCTGCGAGCCTAAGTCGTGAAGAGGCCAGAAGAGCGCGAAATCGTTTGGCGCAACGCAAGCACCGACAATGTGAGTCGCAGGCTGCGCGCATGCGCACTTGCGAATTTGGTCCTATAATGGCAGAGTGCCGTCCATCCATCTAACACTTGCGGAGCAGTAAAAAAGGCCGCGAAAGACCTTGTCGATCCGAGTGCACTTCAAGACAAGCAGCGTCCGGGCCATGCCAACCCTGAATATGGGACACCTTTCCAAAGTCGAGGCAACCGACCTAGTAGCCAGTGCCACAGCTTTGGCGGAGACGTGCGAGGATACAGAACCGGCTCCTACAGGTAGGTAGCGATTGTGTCGATTGTGTTTGTTTTCAAGCCTTGCTCTGCCCCTCATTTTACTTGCACCTTCTAGCCGCCAATCACTAATGAAGGTTTGCCGTTACAAATAGTAGGACAGAGCATTTCGAGGACGCTACTTCTCAACCTGGCCCGGCCCAGGACTGTGTGGCAGTCATGGTAAGGGAAATGGATTTCTCGCTGCTCAACGCCCCAACAGACATGCACGATAGCAGTGAGGCCAAGGACGTGGCTAGGCTAGTCGCTCCACAGGACAACGCTACACTAGGCAGTCCTCACGGTCCAGACACCCCATCCTCATTTGGGATGAAAAGCGAAGACATGTTAGCATACCAAGTCCAAAGACAATGTTTTCCGGGGTCTCTATCATTCGGCTGCCAGTGCACGCTAATGGCCACTTCGGAGATTGCACCCGCTCAATCTCCCTCGTATTGGCCTAACCTGGAATGCCACCACCAGACTCACACTCCGCAAGAATCCCCACAGGAAGTCCTACAAGGCCAGAAAAGTGCGTATAAACGCGGTAGGACTGTCTCTGACCCTTCTGGATCCGTCCAAGTTCGTCCATCACGACCAAATAACCAAGCAGACTCATCAGTGGCGAATACGACAGATTCCGGATTAGAGGCCCACATCCCGAGAGCGATCTCTGTAGATGCACTTTTAGGCAATGGCGGCTCTGGTGGAACTCTCCAGCCGACGCTAGAAGATCGCTTTGAGCGTATCTTAGACGTTGTTGAAAAGGCCGGCTTCAGCAGTATTGATTCCATGGTTGCAGAATACTACACCGCTAAGTTCAGGGAGGATACTGCGCCTCATTCATCGCAATCGCTCAGTAGGAGCCGCCACTTGCGTCGGCTTCTCGCCTCCCTCCACGATAGCATTAAGAGTTGGAGTAGCCGGGAGGCTCGGGGTTATCGGGAAGAGATAGTTCGGTCGGCGGAGAGCATCTACGTCGAGGAATTGCAACAGCTCAGGCAAAAAAATGTGCAAGAGGAGGCTTCACTGAGACAAGTGGCAGTGGGGGGCTCTGAAAGTGGTCAGAGGGCGGCTGCTGGTGAGAAGACCGGACAGCTATTCCCATCTGTGGAATCGAACCCGTTATTGAAGCACGGCCATACGCTCCTGCAAGAGTCTGTAGGTTTTCCCCACACACCTGCACTTGCACCACCATTCATCGCGCTCGCTGACGCGATATCAGGTACCTGAGACATGGTCTCTATTGATGGAGCTTGCACGGAACGCGGGATTGCCTCAACCACAGAGGTCCCAGGCCGCCAGTGCATTTCTTTACACACTTGCCCTGAGGTGAACTGTGTATTATATGGCTACGCTGTGCGATCTCATATGGGGATCACCATCCCTGCCGATACGTTTGTTGGGCGAAGCACAATTAAATCCTACAGCCGACTCTGGAAAGAAGGGCAGGGCCCAATGGGGGATCAATGGGGTACTGGCGGACTGGCCTCAGAACTCGTGTAGCATAATAGGGCATCACATAGTGTAAGCTATTGTCGTAGGCAGCAGCGTTAGATAGCGGAACAGGCAGGGTTAGGTAATTTAGGGTTCTGGATTCCCCCGGTGAATACTCATCGGACAGGAGGGGTAGACTAGGTAGAACTAGTTAGGCATTTCCCATAGATATACCAAAGAAACCACTTGTCCTTTCAGCTACGGTCACTACGAAAAATGTAGTCTCTCATAACTATATATGAAAAAAATGCGAGCAAATCCCTCGCCTCTGGATACTTACCTAACTAGGCAAGTTTCGGCTAAATTTTAACCACATTAGAATATTCCTAGTCTTCAACGTGGCGAGGCCTAAGGGTAGCCTAAAAGATGTGCCTAATGAACTCTCGGTATCTTGATACTTGTAATTTCCGAATCCAGCCTTCTCATGGACTCTAGCCGTTGTAAAGTGGCTGAGTGCTAGCGCACATATATATAGAATATGAATAGGGGCTTAAAGTATCTCTCTCCCCTAAACCCTCCCCCTTCTGGCAACAGATCAACGGTGCGAGACAATTAAGATACGACCCATTTTCAAGGTTGCGGCTGGAATCGGGAACGTCTCACAAGAGCAAAAGGAGTCTGGTTAAATAGAGTTTGAGGTTACTGCCATTGCCACAACTATGCTCCTATCAATAGAATTCGCAAATAGAGACACAAGAACTCAGAATTCACACCATCCCAGCACATCCACCGGAACCAAGGAAAAATAACAGAGAGTCAGGAAAGACATAATTGAGCCCGCAATTCACCACTCGAAACTAAACCACGACCACTAGAGTCCCCCTTTCGCCTCTCTTGCACCAAGTATGCCAGTGCTTTCAGGGGCGGCGATGGCCGGGATCCAAGCAGACGCCTAGTCAACAACATAGGCCGTGGCGCTGTCCGCGTCGGCGCGCTTATCAACAACATAGGCGGTAGCACTGTCGGCGTCGGCACGCTTGTCAACGGTATAGGAGGTGGCACTGTCGGCGTCGGCGCGCTTGTCTACGACGTACGCGGTGGCGCTGTCGGCATCGGCGCGCTTGTCAACAACATACGCAGTAGCACTGTCGGCATCGGCTCGTTTGTCAACGGTATAGGAGGTAGCACTATCGGCGTCGGCACGCTTGTCGACAACGTAGGCGGTAGCACTATCGGCGTCGGC
>JAGHQL010000073.1:87240-118154 GCA_020080175.1 Glutinoglossum americanum
TATCGGCGTCGGCACGCTTGTCGACAACGTAGGCGGTAGCACTATCGGCGTCGGCACGCTTGTCGACAACGTAGGCGGTAGCACTATCGGCGTCGGCGCGCTTGTCAACAACGTAGGCGGTAGCACTATCGGCGTCGGCGCGCTTGTCAACAACGTAGGCGGTAGCACTATCGGCGTCGGCACGCTTGTCGACAGTATAGGAGGTAGCGCTATCCGCGTCGGCACGCTTGTCGACAGTATAGGAGGTAGCACTGTCGGCGTCGGCGCGTTTGTCAACGACGTAGGCCGTGGCACTGTCAGCGTCGGCACGCTTGTCCACAACATAGGCGGTAGCGCTGTCGGCATCGGCGCGCTTGTCCACAACATAAGCTGTAGCACTGTCGGCGTCGGCTCGTTTGTCAACGGTATAGGAGGTAGCACTATCGGCATCGGCTCGTTTGTCAACGGTATAGGAGGTAGCACTATCGGCGTCGGCGCGCTTGTCGACGACGTAAGCCGTGGCACTGTCAGCGTCGGCACGCTTATCTACGACATAGGCGGTAGCGCTGTCAGCATCGGCACGCTTATCCACGACATAGGCAGTAGCGCTGTCAGCATCGGCACGCTTATCTACGACATATGCAGTGGCGCTATCCGCATCTGCGCGCTTGTCGACGACGTATGCGGTAGCGCTGTCAGCATCGGCGCGCCTCGGCAGGGGTGCAATCGCGTCTTTTACCAAAGTCAGCCCTATCAAACGCTAGGACATGGAGAACCTTTACCTGGTAATGCAACTGGGGCACCTGAGGTAAGGGTTACCAGCAGTGGAAGGAGCGAGATCAATGTTGAAGAGCGCATTTTCGAGGCTATGTAATGGACCGAGGCTCAAGACCGAGGTGGATTAACTTTGAGGTTTAAGAGCTTGTTGAAAAGCGAGGGCGTATTGTGGGTACTGTGAGTGCCTTTATGTTGCTGGAGCTCCTTGAGGGACGGAGTGGTTGATAGAGCACTAAAAACACAGTTATATTGCCCACGGCCTCTAGTGAAGGAACACACCACCTCCAAAATAGAGCATCTTAGTTTATGACCTGTGACAGTGCAGGCGTGCGCTCCAGCAATTGGCCAAGGAGATGGCGTTCAGCTGATCCAGATACCAAACTCCCCAAGGTGAGAAACGGAAGGCATCTCCTGGCTGTGCATTACATCGTGTGCTTCTATGACACCTCCCATCCTACAAAGATTTCCGGCTCCCCCCAGACGACACGGAAACAGATCGAGAAACGAGAATTGAAGGCTTACGGCGCATCGGGTCGCACGAACACCCCATCGCGCGAGCGTACGAGCAACAAGAGGAACCACTAGAGGATAGAACAGGGATCGTAGGACCGCTGCCTTCACCGGAGAGACCACCGTAGGCCCACATCCAAGGATTCTTAGCGATGACACCGGACAAGACCGCAGTAAAAAGAGAAGAATAGGAAAGAGAGATCCGATCCCTACACTACACCTGTATGACCGGTTGTGGCCGGCGTGGCGTGGACAAGCGCAGCAGTAGCGGAGAGGGTTACCAGAGCATCGACCGAGTTACTCCGTAGCGTAGCGCGCCGCCACCAGATCACGTCAGCGACCCCGATACCAAAGAACACACTCGTGCGACAAGATACCGAGATCGAAGCTTGGCCGTCATCGCGATGACAGGCTGACGGGCCGGGGGCGGGATCAGCCGTGCCTCGCTAACCCTCGTACCCCTGCCAAGTCGGGGGTTTCCCGCACCCCTGCGCGGCGGCTTCGCGTGGCGGGCGCAAGAGGCGCTTTGGTCCCTGGCGGTGGGCGTGACAGTGCATGACAACCCCGGTAGGCGGGCCCGATGACAGCGCGGTTCGCGGTCAGCTATAAGGCTGTCTCAGCCGCGCACCCCGGTCCGTCATCTATGGTAACGGCCGTGGCTGGCCACCCGTTGCGACCCTATCCTCTCACCTTGGGTTTGGGCTTGATTTTTCAGGGGCTCGAGATCGATCCTGCAGCCTTCTCTCCTCCCATTTCCTTCTTCCTTCTCCCCCAAAACCCTTAGACTGGAGTGTTATGAGGTTCTTCCGTAGAGTTCTGCGCCATGAGTCTCCTCACCAGTATGCAGAGATACTACCGATATTCTCAGGAATCGCCGGCCGGGCCTCAGGATGAAGACTCGAGCCCCGATGATGTCCTGCTTGAGAAGGTGCCGCAGATATGGCATCGACAATCGTTTTGGCGAGGTCACGTTCGGGCTATCTGCATCCACTCGATCGTTTTTTTTCTCTACCTCACGACAATAGCGACCCTGATTTCTTGGAACTTGCGCTTGCATGCGCGCCTTCGTCGCAGTCTCCTCGTCTGTAGGTCTTCACTCCCACACATAGGCCGGTCGGCTGCGTAGCTTCACTCAAACGACTTTCGCGAAAAGCGGCGCGTTTACTGACCTATACCAGCTCCTGCGAATGAAGTTGTTGAGTGGGAAGTCGGCGAGTGGCATTCCGGCGACGGGCTTCATGAACCGTATGTGGGGTACCCTCGCCCTGAACTAGAAGAGGCATGGGCAGGTCTCCTAGGCAGTACGTTCTATCGACTACGTGGAAATTTGATGGTCCTGACTTTTGCTCGTTCCAAGACATGAATGTGCGTCTCTCGCTGGAAGACTTAAAGGCGCACGGCCGTGAAGAAAACGCCATCGCTTTACCTGATGGCTCGGGCTATCTTGGAACACTGCACGTGTACCATGAGCTCCACTGCGTCGTAAGCGCCTCGCAGGCCCTTTCCTAGACTGCAGCTAACAATCGCCAAGAGGTGGCTTCATAAGTACCTATACCAAGAGCAATATTTCCCCGGTCTTGACGACGACCTGAGAGCGAAAAACAAAATTCACAGCGGTGAGGACCCCCATCTCCTCTTACAGCATCGCTATCCACCTCTTATATTTCCCTTGGAGAGTGCCTCAATCCCCATTCATTGGCTAATCCTTGACTAGAGCATTGTATCAATACGTTGCGCCGCTTCGCCATGTGCCACGGAGATGTCGGCCTCGTCACGTATAGCTGGAATCCCAACAGCCGCAAACCGGCGGCCAACGGGACGGCCCACCAATGCATTAATTGGGATCCATTGGCCAAGTGGACCAAAGAGAGGGCGGTTGACATGTTTAAGCCCGGTTTTCTCGTTCATCCCACTCTAGGTATGGGACTCCCAGATTTCACCTTTCTGTCCGAATTGGACTCACCAACCGTAACGAAAACTATCTATGAGCGCTGGGTTGAACCCGCTAATGACTTTGTCTTTCTGAAACAGGGCCAGCCTATCCAGACGGCGAGCCTTAGACCCTGAGAGGCCACTACGTCGGTGTTGAGGGTCAGAAAACAGCGCCACGGGCACAATGGGGTTTCGAGCTGCAGGGCTACAGAGGTGATATATATAGGCTGTGGAATCGAGCATCGGGCGAGAACAAATTGAATTTATTCTATCTACGAAATTGGCGGGTTTCGGGGTTTTTTACGCTATGAGGGTCGCAATAGAAGTCCTGGGAGACTACTGTATCAATAGTAGGGATGAACAAACGGAAGGATAGGGATCAGAGGCGTCATATTAGCGACCGACAAGACTGTTGCATCGATAAACAAGTTCTATTACTGCGATGTAATGCGAAGTCTAACCTTTTAACTGCCACCACAACCTATAGCGACTAGCGCGGCTCATAATATCCGGTGGCCGCTGGCCTCCTCGCAGCTCAGCCGAGAATCCACAGGTCACCTCACGGGACGCTCTATGCCCTGTTCCGGCCGCGGATATTCCTATCCAGCCTTACCGCTAGTTCTGCCTCTAGTTTTCCCTACTTTCACGCATGTTATGCTAGTTTGTCTCCTCTTCCCGTACATCACTCATACAATCCTCCTCCTCCTCTTCCTGTATATCACTCAGAAAACTAACCCCCTCCTCTTCCCGTACATCGCTCATACAATCATCCTCCTCCTCTTCCTGTATATCACTCATAAAACCAACCTCCTCCTCTTCCCATATATCGGATCTAGAACTGTCCAACCAGCCCTCGACGCTATCCCATGACCGCCGCCTGCTTGGCCGTTCGAAATTGGTAACGGGGGCCAGCTTGGGGTGGATTTTTGTTGGGTCCTTGTAGAGGACCAACGCTTTGCATCTGCGCTCTCTCTTAGTACGCTTCATAGCACCTATCAGTAGCCGGATGGTGGCCTTTTCTCCTCTCAATACCGCCCAATGTATCGCGGTCAAGCCGTCGGAATCCTTCGCTTCGATGTCAGACCCGGTTTCTGCCAGTATCAACCTGACTATCTCAATAGAGGCCCCGTCAGCCGCCCAATGGAGCGGAGTCGCCTTCCGGTCGTCCAGTGCCCTAGTATCAGCCCCGGCGCTCAACAGCAGCCTGACTGTATCGATGTGCCCCGCTTTAGTGGCTAAATGTAGTGGAGTCGCGTCGCGGTTGTCGAGTGCGCCCACGTTGAGTGCCCGCACCGCCCAGTTGTCCTGTGGGCTCCCATTAAGCTCCGTTCCCAGCAGCAGCTCGGCAGCCGTCA
The DNA here is from genome assembly GCA_020080175.1 of Glutinoglossum americanum. NCBI lineage: Eukaryota > Fungi > Ascomycota > Geoglossomycetes > Geoglossales > Geoglossaceae > Glutinoglossum > Glutinoglossum americanum. Next base: position 91,794 of record JAGHQL010000073.1, read on the forward strand.
CCTGCCCCCACTCTGCTGCCTTATGCAGTGCGGTCTGTCCGCCAGGATCCCTCGCCATTACATCGGCTCCATATTCTAGCAACAGCGATACCACATTCCCGATGCCACACGAGGCCGCTAAGTGCAGAACTGTCTCCACATTGCCGCCCTGACTACTCGGGTCTGCTTCGTTACTTAGTGGCGGACGAACTGCCCCAACACAACAGCACGCTCTTCCCTGCGGCACCGCCCATTCATCATTCAATTGAACCTTTGGAACGCTAGCTTCATTCTCAAGAAGTAGCCGGACTACCGCCTCATCGCCTCCCCGAACCGCATGGCGCAATACCGTCCATCTATTCTTATCTTGGGCCTTCGGGTCCGCTCCGCTCTTGAGCAGTATCTGGACAACTTTTTGGTCGCCTTCCCAGGCTGCGATATGTAGAGCTGCTATCCCGTCCTTATCTCGAACATTCGGGTTCGCTCCATTCTCGAGCAACAACTGAACTACCCGATTGTGGCCTTGGGAAACTGCAAAATGTAGAGCTACCGACCCATCATTATTCTGAGCATTCGGGTCTGCTCCGTTCTGGAAGAGAAATAGAATGACCTGTTTGTAGCCCTCCCAAGCTAGGAAATGCAGAGCTACGGACCCTTTGCTATCCCGAGCATTCGGGTCTGCTCCGTTCTTGAGCAGTAACTGAATAGCCTGTTTGTGGCCTTTCGAAGCTGCAAGGTGTAGGGCTACGGACCCATCGTCATTTTGAGCATTCGGATCTGCTCCATTCTCGAGTAGTAGCTGAACAACATCTGCATTGCCTATCTGAGCTGCGACGGATAGAGCCGCCAACCCACCCCCATCCCGAATACCCTGGTCTGCTCCAGCCTCGAGCAACAACTGAATGATCTGCTCGTAATCCCCACGCACTGCGATGTGTAGAGCTGGCGACCCATTGCCATCTTGAATATTGGGGTCTGCTTCGCTTTCGAGCAGTAACCGAACAACCTGTTTGTTGCCTTTCGAGGCCGCAAGATGTAAGGCAACTAGCTCGCCCCTATCCTGGACATTGGGGTCCGCTCCGTTCTCGAGTAGCAACTGAACTACCCGTGTGTGGCCTCCCCAAGTTGCAAAATGCAAAGCTACGGACCCATTATCATCCTTAACATTTAGGTCTACCCCTTTCTTGAGTAGTAACTGAATAATTTGTTCATTGCCTTCCCGGGCCGCAAGAGTTAGTGCTACCAACCCATCTCCATCCTGGACACTCGGGTCTGCTCCATTCTCGAGCAGTAACTCGACGATCTGCTTGTGGCCTTTCGAGGCCGCAAGATGTAGAGCTACTAGCCTAAGGGCACCCTTATCCCGAACATTGGGGTCTACTCCGTTCTCGAGGAGCAACTGAACGACATCTTTGTGACCCTCCCAAACTGCAAGATGCAGAGCTGTCGACCCGTATTCATCCTGGACATTCTGGTCTGCTCCCTTCTGAAGCAGCATCTGCACGAGTTGTTTTCGGCCTCCGTAAGCTGAAAAATGTAGGGCTGTCCAGCCATTAGCATTCTGGGCATTTGGGTGTGCCCCCTTCTCAATGAGTAGCGAAACCATGGCCTCGTGTTCTACGTAATGCAGCGCCGTCCATCCAACCTTATCGCGAACCTTGGCATCAGCCCCATTTGCAAGCAATAGCTGGGCAATCCCTAAGTAGCATCTGTGGACCGCCTCGTGCAGTGCTGTTTGTCCATCCTCATTTTGAGCATTCACATCTACTCCCTTGTTAAGCAACAGCCGAACTATCGCCTCTTGACCCCTCGAAGTCCCCCAGTGTAAGAACGACCAGTAACCGTCACCCTGTGGTCCTAGTACAGGGTTGGCCCCTCTCTCGAGCAGTAGCTGCGCCACCGCCCCGTGGCCTCGCCTACTCGCGCTGTATAACACTGTCATCCCGTCGTTATCCCGAGCGTTCGGATCAGCCCCGCCGTCAAGAAGCAGCCCTACAACGATTTCATTCCCACTCATCGCTGCTCTAAACAGGGTTTCGCTTCGAGCATTTGGAACTGCCCCTTTCTCGAGGAGCAGCCGTACCGTCGCCTCGTGACCCCTTTCGGCAGCCTTGTCGAGAGCAGTTGACCCCCAAGCATCCAAGCCTTTCACTTGGGCTCCAGTGTCGAGCAGCAGCCGGACCACCCCCTCGTGTCCTCCCTGGGCAGCTTGGTGTAGGGCAATCTGCAAGTGATGTGAACTCAATGGTCTCCTTTGATAATCGAGCATCAGACGGGCCACAGCCCCATGCCCTTCTCCTAGCGCAAGCATTAGGGTGTCCAGCCATCGCTCTTCCTCAGAATACGGATAAGGGTTCTTTTCAAGCAGAAGGCCCACGACTTCGTCATGGCCTTTCCCTGCCGCCATATACAATGCATCCAACTCACCGCTCCTCCCGTCGGAGTCGGCTCCTTCGTCAAGCAGCAAGCGTACTATATTCGCGTGCCCATCCAAGGCAGCCCGGTGCAGCGCGGTTAACCGCGCGGTGATAAGGACTTCAGGATCAGCCTCGCTATCGAGAAGTCGCCGGACAACTGCTTCATGGCCCCCATGGACAGCCACATGTAAGGGCGTCCACCCCCCTCCGTCCTGAGCATGTACGTAAGCTCCCTTATCGAGCAGTAGTTGGACAACCACGCCGTGGCCTGCCTCGACGGCCATGTGGAGCACTGTCCACCCATATCTGTTCTTAACATCCACATAGGGCGTCTTATCAAGCAGCAGCCTAACCACCGCCTCGGCCCCCTCTAAAGCAGCCAGATGCAGTGCTGTGGATCCACCCTCGCTTCGGATCATCGGGTCAGCTCCATTTTGAAGCAACAGCCGGGCTGCCGCCTCATAGCCCTCGCTAGCAGCTACGTGCAGCGCTGTCCACCCACCTAGGCCTTCATCATCTGGGTTAGCTCCATTCTCAAGTAGTATCTGGACAGCCCCAATATGGCCCCCCATTATCGCCGTGTGTAACACTGGCAACCCATCTTCACCCTGTGCACTTGGATCAGCTCCCATTTCGAGCAGTAGTCGGACCACTGCATCACAGCCGCTGCTGGCAGCGTGGTACAATGCTACGTCCTTGTTAACGTCGCGAGTCGCCGGGTCATTCTCTTCGTCGCCAAGCTCGAGCAGCAGGCGCACCGCGGCCTCGTGCCCATTCCCTGCCGCTCTCGACAAGGCTGTCTGGCCATCTATGTCTCTCAAGTCAAAGACCATGCGGCTCCACCCAAACAGAAGCCGGATCACCATCTCATGTCCTCTCTCCGCTGCCCATGACAATGGCGTCCGGCCGTCATAATCCTCCAAGTCCGCACTCCTGTCGCCCATATCCAGCAATAGCTGTATCACCGCCTCATGCCCATTCTCCGCTGCCCATGACAACGGTGTTCGGCCATCATGATCCTCTAAATCTGCACTTGTGTCACTCCGATCTAACAGTAACTGTACCATCGCCTCATGCCCGTTCTCTGCGGCCCTTGAAAGGGGAGTCTGACCAAATTTGTCCCTAGAGTTAGGGTTGATGCCCTCTTGGTCAAGTAGGAGCTTGACTATCGCTTGGTTTTGCTTTGCTTCTGCTAAATGCAGAGCTGTTCGGTAACTGGTATCATCGCAATTTAGGTCGATATCCTCTCGGGCAAGCAATTGCCTCACTATCGCTTCATGTTCCTTATCAGCCGCCCTGGACAGCGGCGACTGGGAGTCTCTATCTTTTGTGTCTAGATTAACCTGGTCGTGATTGAGAAGAAGCCTGACTACCGCCTCGTTTCCAACCTCCACCGCGCTCAAAAGCGGGGTTCGACCATTCCTATCTATGATATTTGGGTTAACTCGCTCACAGCCCAGTAGCAGCTTGATAATCCCCTCGTGCCCGCTCACTACAGCTCTAGATAATGGCGTCCAGCCGTCCTTATCCTTGATATTAGGGTCAATCCGATTTTGTTCTAGCAACACCATAACCATCTCTTCATCCTGTTTCACCTCCGCGAGGTGTAGCGCTGTTAGTCCGTCATTTGTAACAGCATTTGCGGGAACACCACTGGCTAACAGGAGCTCGACCATAGCGGCTTTTCTTTCGTTCACGACCCGGTGCAACGCCGTCCATCCATGCTCATCCCGGGCTGAAACGTCCGCTCCTACACTCATCAAGAGTTTGACAATCTCTTCGTTTTCTGTAGCCGCTGCAGTGGCTAGTGCTGAACCCTTACCGGAGCCTCGGGCTCCAGTGCTCGCGCCTCGCGTTAGGAGAAGCTTCACCATAGTAATATCTCCAGCTGCAATTGCTGCGTGTAGAGCGGTGCCACGCTTCTCCAATGAGAGATCTAAATCTGCTCCATTATCAATTAAAATCTCAGCTACTTCACGACGACCGCGTTCCGCAGCCACCACTAGAGGGGAAGAGCCATTCCTCTCGTCGAAGCAATCAACAGATGCCTTCGCTTCAATAGCCAATTTCGCCACACCAACAAGGCCGTGTTTCGCGGCAGTCACCAAGATTGTATTGATGAAGCTCCTCGCGTAGTCCAGCTGCTGATCGGGTAGTGAGACATACCCATGGTAGGCGAACCAGACAGCCAGGAAACACCAGCTACACGATTGTGGGTCCTCATGGATTTGCCGAAGAAACTTGAGCAAAATTCCCTCCGCCTCCTGTGTACCTCGACTTTTCAGGTGGTGCGGAAGGTATGACAAAGCATAACTAAGCAATGGTCTGTCTTCTAAGTGGCGGACAAAGAATTCGTAATCTGCCAATTTCCAATCCTTGAGCTCTTGGATTGCGCCTCCAGGAAAGCTTGCTCGCGATAGAGAAAGTGTAATATACTTTATACAGCCATTTGCTATTACCGTATCGCCTCGCACAACGGCAGCATTAAACGGACCTGCGCTTTCCTCGACAAGAAGGAATTCCTTGACAGTCTGATGGAGGAGTTGGACTATGTCGTTGCTAACACTCAAGCCAGCATCGCGCTGTTGATATCGTGAGGACCTCTTCGGTGTCGTGACCTCCAGGAGTCCGCCAGACCTAGCCTTGATACCTTTTCGTAGATGATCCAGGTTTCGATACCTCTTCGCCTTGAGAACAGTCGAGTCCAAATTTCCCGCACCAGAAACAGAGGAAATCGCAATGGCATCGCCGAATTCCTGCACGTCTAAAGGACGCCCAGCACAACTCGCCCAAGCAATCATATTTCCTGCCTCGGTTATATCGCATTTGCCTCGAGCTTCCAGCTGTCTAATTATGTCCCTATAAAAAGGGTAAAGATCGTCTGGGAAACCCTCAAGCCTTTCCCTTATTCCATCCCCTGTCGCACCAGAATTGACATACTCTTCGACTCTCCGCAAAACCAATTCAACCCACAAAAAGACTCCATCAGAATGCCTTAGTAAGTAGGAACGTATATATTGAAGTTCAGGACTCTGAGGGCCCAAATCTGTTTCGACAGGTTTGAGGCGAGCATCAATAACTCTCTCAATGTCGCTCATGTTCTCGTCTTGAAGGATTATTTGGCGGCAATCTTTGAGGTTTGCAAGTCTGTTCTTGACGTCGGGAGAAGGGCGGCTGGCCACTACGCTCTTAAAGACGCAACGAACATCCACTGAACAAAAATTTGATAATAAAGAGAGAATCTCCAGCCTTCCAGCTTCATCGGATTCGTCCATTGCATCAATGATGATATAGATCCGCAAGGGAAATTCGTCAAACTTCGATAAGATTGAGAATACAACCATGAGGTCCTCGTGCGACCAGCTGGTATCGTTTCCATGTGTGTCTCTTAAGAGCCTATAGATATCTCGGATAGGTACGAAAAGCCTCTTGTCTTGGCACAAAATCTGGTATAATAGCGATTGCAACAGCTGTGAGTGATTGGTTTCAGTTTGCCCTCCCCTGTTATTGTAGAAGAAGCCAGCAACGATAGTCATATCTCTGTTCCGCTCAGCCCTCATCTGAACTATTGGCTTCGAATCGTTGGTCCATCCCAAACGGGTAGAAATATCGCTCTCACTAAAGATTTCTGCATGCCCTTTCACACCATGATCAATCTGGAGTTTTCTTAAGATTTGTTTGGACAATGTAGACTTGCCACTTCCCGGCTTGCCTTGTATCCAAAGTATTGTTGATCCCTTAGCAACGTACCAATCGCGGAAGGCAGGGTTCTCCCAAATCCAGTCGCCGGTATCCCCTTGCCCTTCCGCAACCACTGTTTGGCGGGTATTGTATGCATGCAAGCGGAGAGAGGTAAGGCATTCTACCAGATAATTAGCAATTAAAGTAATGGACAAGAATACAAGATGCCAACCATTCACTTCTGTTTCTTGATCAATACATGGTAAATTTTTGAGAACTTCTTGTATCTCTTCTGTCCGGCGACTTGTGACTAAAACCTTCATGACGACTTTTGTCTTTTCCATTACGGCTTCCCACAGATGGCGAAGACGCCAGAGGAATTCTATGCAATAGTCGAGTGACAGGCTGTCGATGTTTTCGACGATAATCTGTATTTCTCTATCAGGCTTGTCATCTATTAGTTGTATTAATAGCCCGAAAAGGCTATCGAGGGAAACTAAGGCAGCCAGGGCAGAGGACGGCGAAAGCTGCTCTTCCATCGTCGGATTGATGTACCTAAATCGATCATAATTGCCACGGTCATGGTCGCTATGAAGAATCTGGGCGATAATGGAACAAAGGATAAAAGCGGGCGTGAGCCGCCGCTCCTCAGAAACGCTAGAAAGTCTGACGGACGGATCGCAGAAGAAATAGGCAAGATCCTGCATGAGCACATATGTTTTGTTCGACAGCTCTCGCACTTTGTGCAACTCCATTGATGTTGTGCTTGAATCAGGCTCTCGTGAGTACCAAAGGAACTGACATGACTTGCTAGAGACCCACGCTTTGTATTCGAGACGGCTGTCGAACCATTCCGTTAGTCCTTTATTGGTGTAAAGCTTAGGAGCCTTTGTCAAGGCTTTGAGTTTGCCTCTTGGAAAAGCCGCAAGGCACTCAGTGGAATTTAATATGGTGAGGCTGTCTGGATAAAATTAGCGCCTTGAGTTCGGTGACCAATGTCTCAGGTATCACCCAATACCACCAAAGAGGCTCACATTCTCTATGACCCGCAAGGCGCCTTCTAATAACCGTGGGCGCATCTGCAACTAACTTCTTGATGCGTGATTCAATGATAACGTAGTCCGGATTGGAAGGATCGCTGAATTTGACGATATCAGAATGGTTTGCATCTATAGGCAGCTGGTCATCAATTTTTTCATTTGGCCCAGAGTGGGTGGCTGATATGCGAGGCACCATCATTACTCTCGGCCCAGTTCTTTTCCATTCGCCGGTCTTGGGACAACGCTGCAGGTGAAATGTTAAAATGCGCCGCATGCACACTGGGGCATTGAGCCTTACTAGGACAGTCCGAGTCTCCTTGGTTTCGTAAATGGATATAATATGAGAGTCCTTAAATGTGAAATGCCGGTAAAACATTTCGTGGAGCAGACCCAGGAATCTAGAGGATTCGCCAAGACTATTGACCAATTCCTCGTTGGGATTCCCTTTCACCATAGATGTCAGGCTTGACTGGTTAAGCCCTCTATTCGGAACACCAAAGAACAACACCGCGTAGCAGGATTTAAACACAGCTTTGTCGTCTAGGCTACCTTCAGCTGCGTAGGCAAGGGCCTGCAAGTAATATTAGGAACAAAATCGCCTTCCTAGAGGAAAGCGTAATGAGCTATGGAAATATGACACCCACTTGCTTTATTACGAGCCCACCTAGGCTGTGCCCAATAAAGATAAGAGGCCGATATTTTTCCTAACTAAGTGAGTTCTTGGTCCCATATAAGGTTTATTCTATGTAATAGATACATACATTCTGATGACACCGGACGGCCTTCACAGACTCCAAGAACTTCCTAGAAAATTCAAGAATCGAGGCGTTGGATTGGCTAACTAGCAGCTTGGTGTCATACCCATAAGTCAGGATTCGCGCCCCCGGTATTGTTTCCGGCAGGTAGTCTCGAAGCCACATATTCGGTCCGTTACGCGATTTCCATGACCCAAAAGCATGCCCGGCAAGTCCAGTAATAGCAATGACACTATCCACAGAAGTCAGCCCTTATTTGTAATACACGCAATCAAATTGAGAGTAACTACGGTCAGAGAATCTTAGTTAGAATACAACAACTTACTCGACTGTCGGGTCCTGTAGAGGATTGCTCAATGGTGTTAGGCCAAAGAAGTCCAAGTCGACCACTATTGAATCCGAGCCATCTCCCACTCTTCGCTTGATGGCCGACTGAAGCCGATCCACTACTGGAGGGATAAGGAACGTAGCTGTCGCGACGAAGGACCGTTCTGAGTGGGCTGAAGCTGCAGCCGGCGCAAAAGATAATTGGAGTAAGCCGGGCCGGTCGCTGTCATCCCCCAAGTTGTTCAATATATCCCGAAACTGGCTTTCCGTTATGGCTCTAGGGATATTGGAGATCCGAAATGTGCGCGGAGATGATACGGGCGTCTTAGAACCCCAAGAGCTATTAAATCGAGAGAAGGCTAATGCCAATAGGAAAGACAAAATCGCAGCGGCCACTGCGGTTCCGGCAGCGGCATCTAGAGACTCTGCCATACCTGCCCACCTTTCTAAGCAAAGTCGTTGCACTCATGAGAATGACGACGTCGGTCGGATTTCACCACCAGATCGAGAATATTCTATGCTATGCTCAGCCTCACTATGCTCAGCCTCACTATACTCAGCCTCACTCGCCATCCCTGCCCTCTGACACTCGGCTCTTTATATTTTCCAATCTTTTATTTTTAATTTAAATATTTTGATTACGGAAACGACAACCAGTGTTACATAGTTATTACGCTCTTATATAGACAGATGCAGGGGCCCAACCGGTGTGTGGGAGGGCGTTGAATGAGAATGGGGCAAACCCCGTCAGGCTCATGACTACCAAGCGATATCTCACGAATCTAGCTATTTTACGAGGGATAGAATAACAAGATTAGCTTGTCGACTATACTTTATTCAAGACCTCCTTAGGTACGATCTAATTTCTAGTGTGATCATAAAGCAACGCAACACGTTATCCGGCCTCAGACTGACCCATGGGCAAATGTTACGGTTAAGAAGTGCAGTGGAATTCGTTTGGTATGTAGCTAGGTGCCCCGACATGACTGACCATTTTTAGTTTTGGGAAATAGAAACACAATTGGCCGCACATGAAATGCATTCGCGCTTGATTTAGCCACCATAATATATACGGTCTGCAAGAATAATGAGTCTGGACCAAAAATCTAGCTAGAGAGCCCAATTAAACATTTAACCAAATATAAGGAACCGAGGGGCTGGAACCAACCAGTCAGGTTAATGTAGGGGCCTGAGGGGAATTGGGCGAGAGGGGAGAATACCCAAGCCCGTTCCGTTAGGTAAAGTCAATCCGCCATTCGGACTGCCTTTCACACTCCCCTGTCTCCCCGTCCCAAGTCCATTACCGGTCCTACTACCCTTCACCTCTCCAACCCCCCTCCTCGCCCCCCTGACCCTCCATCTCCTCCAGATATCCCACACCCCAAAGATCGCCAGCGTCAACGGCACAGTGACCGCAAAAAATAGCCACAAGTTCCGTGAGACAGTGAAGATTTCGTGGCCGGTTGTCGAATCAAGGGAATAGTTGAAGAAGACCATGCTGAAGAGGCCCTGTGCGGTGTTAGTATATAGGAATTAGAGGTGGATGGAAGCGCTTACGGAGACGAATGTCCCAGGGAGGAACAGCATTGCGACGACGGAGAGGGTGATCATGGCCGAGTTATCTCGCTGAGCCTCCTCCGAGATAGCGGATGTGAGGTGCGAGATCTCGACATTCGTGGAGGCCAGGGCCGCGCTAGTCTGGTTATCCGTTTGTGCGCAGAGGTGGAACATCTAAAAACCCATTAAATCAGCAAATCCAGTCCGGGGCCACCCCCAAACAGCTAAAAACACGATAGCGACTCACCAAATTAATCCTTAGCCCCACTCTCTCCCAGTAATTCACAGACCACCTCCTGCACATCTGCGCGCCCGAAATTAGGAACCTGAACGAATCGTCCACGTCCACGCCCTCCCGATCGCACCAGGCTGGATGCAGCTCCGACGCCTTGACATACTTGCCGAGCGCGTCGCGGAGGAACTCCATCCTTTCCTCAAAATCAGCCAGGTGTTCCGTGATCCGGTGGAGGTTCGAGGAGAGGCCATGGAGCTGGTTGGTGGCTGTCGCGAGGAAGGCTTTACTCTTGAGGTCGATATTGTGGTATTCCTAGCATCCGCATTCGTCATCTTGCACTGGCGAATGAAACCGACATTTTTAAGAAAAATATGGAAAGGGTAATGAACGTGGGGGGGGGAGTGGGGGATTACGTATTCAATCAATCTCTTCCGGCAATGGTTGATGTTATCCTGCCACGCCCTCAGACACTCGTCCGCCAGTAGCGCATCTAGTGCGAGCACCCTCGATACCACATCCTCCTTCGTGATGCGCTCGATCTCCTTCTCCGAGCAATTCACACAGAGATACGTCGCCGTTCTGGCCTCGAAATCGCAGGCGAAATAGGTCTGCGTTCGGTCCCTCCAGCCGCAGTTACCGCGATAGAACATATCTGTGAAATTGGTTTCCTATCAGCAAGATCTCGCATAGCTATGCGGAGCGGGGGGGAAGAGACTACAGTACCGAATCTCTGGACACGGTCCTTGTCCCGCTGGACGAAACACCCGTTTCCAGACCAGATCTGGTTTTCGAATAGCATCTCGGTGAAGGCCTGGGAGACTTTGAAGCGGGTACAGAGGTGCTGCATCATGTTTGAGGTGATCTGGAGTTGTTTTTGGATGTAGGGTGTCCCTGCGGGGCGTTTGAGGAAACTAAATTCCATTGGTTAGGAAGAAAGAAGCGACATAGCAACGCAAAAAAGGAAGATATTAATTGGTGTCGCTTCTTTGCGGGGTAATGTAAGCTGGAGGTTGGGGTGGGATTAAGAGAGATCGTATCGGTCTTTAGACGGGTATAGGGAGAGATATGTAACCGCTGCTTTGACGACCAAAAATCCTTCCCAAACCTCTAACCCAAATTAAGAAGGAAAGCTAGACCTACAAAATCCTCGTCCTCACCCCCTCGGTAACCCCCTCCCTATCTCCTCTCTACCCTCCCATCAGCCATTCGTCCACCCTCTCAAAGAAAAACCCACCTCCAACATCGCCCTCAACTTCTCATCGTCTAGTCCCCTCTCCCATACTGTTCATTAATCAATCAGCCAAGAAGGGAGACGATATACATGCAGAAAGGAATCGGAACCCACCCCTCCCTGCCCCACCCCCCGTCTCATAATAATCCACATAGCTCTTATACGAAAAATGCCACTCATAGCCCAGGACACCCTCACACCTTTCCTGATCCGAGATCTCTGGCCTGAGACACAGAGGCCTCCCCTCCTCGGTCGTTATAGCCATGGCACAGCGTCAGCCGTAAGGTGGGAAAGGCAGTTAATTTAACATTAAGATTAGCTTTGGAGTCTTGAAACCCTTTAGCTGCCCCGCTTGAAGAGAGTGAGAGAGCGGTGGCGAGTTAGCTCAAGAGCGCAATGACATAGCGGGCCCAGTTAAGCGCTCACCAGCCCGGTCTTTGATGCCAATCCCTGATTGGTCCGCTGGGCCAGGGATGGTGCGGGGCTGTGTGGCGCGTGCACGGGGGGAAGCGGGGAAATTACCCGGTCTACGAGCGGTACGGATATTAAAGAGAAGCTAGCCTCGCTCAGCCTTGTTGGGAGACACGTGATTCTTACTCTAAAAAGAAAAGGGATAATTACTCGCGTACCACTGGCCTACCACACTCATTAACCGAACTACCACTCTTTTTTAAAAAAATTACTCGCTTACCACACTTTCTATTATGTGATGTCTGGCTGCGAAATCGCGTCCTGACTACAAGCTTTCACAGCCACCAGCTCTTGTGACTACCAGCCCTTGTGGCTACCAGCTTTTATGGCCACTAGCCCTTACGACTACCAGCCCTTGTAGCTACTAACTCTTATAATTACTAGCCTTTGTAGCTACCAGTTCTCATAGCTACTAGCCTTTGCAACAACTAGTTCTCATAGCTACTAGCTCTTATAACTACTAGTTTTCATAATTACTAGCTCTGCAATAATACCTAAAGTTCTTATTAGAACTATAATACTCTTACTTAAAACAGATAATAATAACATATATATAATACTATTTTAAGCTCGTAATACATTTCTGCAGCTACAACGATTATGTCCCTTTTCTTTATAATAGCTACAAGTTACCACTTGACTCCCATTCTCATCATAACAAAATCTTTACTTTTTTTGAATGTCCTTGCTGCTTTGTAAGCACTAGTACTTCATAATCACTATTTTCTTCTACTGAATCTTCTTCACGTATTGACTGCATAGAGGTCAGGTTCTAGGGGAGTGCCGCGGGCGCTCGAGGGTCGAGGGGGTCGTTCGGGAGGTCGTCCGTGGGCCCGCGAATAAGTTCTCGAGCTCGAATAGGTGTTACGGCTCAGCAGGATGTCCAGCAGGATGTTAGAGGCAAGTAGGCTGGGTAGGTGGATGGATATAGGCCACCGGATGGTTTCTATTAGATGAACTATATACAAGAGGTGTGTTGACCGATGGAGGTTGAAGGGTCAACTCTGTCGGTCGGAAAAAGGGCTTGCGGGCTTGGCTTGAGCACGGACCGCATATTGGTCCAAGCTCGTAAGCTCTGCCCCTTGCGGCTCTGCGCGCCGTAACAATAGACATTAAATATGCTATGCAATAATAGTCAATCGAATAGTACTTATTGATGTAATCATAAGGATTATAAACTTGATATAAACATACAGTAATAATATGTTAGTATGGAAAACAATACTTCTGAAATTTACTACAGGTACATGACCATTTCCCTATATTAATAATATAACTTATTTCATTAAATACAAATGTTTGTGCTAAGCTGTTATCTGCTAATTTGATATAATAATATCAGGATTATTGATAGTTTTTATCAAGTAGAATTTGTACATAGTTTATAATATGAAAAAACTGATAAAACTAAGTATATTGATCATGTAATGTAGTCATTACTTTTATTCATATCATAAGAAAGAGGCCTAGAATTGGAAAATCACGATAGTTATCCCAGGAGAAATTAATTGATTCCGCAATATTTGAGGTAATATACTCAGATCAAGGTACCAGAAAGATTTATTGTGCCCATGTTTTATGTGAAATATTGTCAATATACTCTACTGCCGGCATGCTTATCTCTTTGACTACAGATATAACCTTCATAAAATCATGCTCATTGTATACATAAGCAGCTTTCCAAAAAGTATTTTGAGCCAGTAATCCGAAATGCTTTTGTATATTATCGGCAAGGTGTTGACAGTAATGTGAGTAATGAACACCAGGAAAAACTTCTGATACTGCACTTTGCAAGTCCTTATCTCGATCACTTATAATCACTACTTCTTCTATATTCATCCTATAAAACCACTCTTTCATATGATTAAGAAACTATACCTAATTGTTCTTATCTTTGATTAAAACTATAGCCTAAGCTAATGGGAGGATCTTGTTATTGCCATCAAGTATACAAGCAACTAGGAGGGTCATTCAGAAGTGGGACTTCATGTAGTATCTATCTAGCATAATAAATGAATAGCATGCCTCATATGCAGTTCTTAATACTCCTGAAATAATAACCTCACAATAAAATTGACTGCTCTGAGTTTTAATAGAAACATGATTGTAGTCATCATAATTGTTAATGACTAACAATGTTGCTAGAAGCTTCTTGAAGTACTTAGCTTTATCACTTTCTAGTTCTGACTGCAGAGATTCTTATGTACGCCATACTTGTTGATAGCTAACTCTAGCATTTCTATACTAAATCTATTCTGTGCTTTGGATTTGGGATGTTGAGATGTCTCTGTTATCTGCTACTGCTACTCAATGCCAATCAACAAGAAATGAAACCAAACTTGGTTGACGGAAAACTGTATGGGTAATAGGGCTACATGAATAAGGGGTATAACATGTAACATAAGTTTTAGAATCTTTTAAAACAGCTACTCATATACCAAATTTACAAAACTTATCATAACAAGCTATCATATAGTGAGTTCTATCAGAATGAGAAACAATATAAAACTTTCCTATGCTTGTAATATAGTCTCAGATTATGTTATGCGCTAAGTCTAAGGTCTTGAAATCAGGTTAAAGTACAGCTAAAATAGACTTTATCACTGCCATATTAAGAACGCAATGAAGAGTTGAAATTGTAAGAGACTTAACTTCTACAAAACTGATCCCTGAGGTACCTATGACAGTATGGTGTCACCAGGTCACTGGAGCATGGCAAGCAAAGTATGGTATATTATAATCTCAAGTCTATAGTAACTAAGTAGTTACAAGTATATATCATATGGTTACAAGATTTATAGAGTAATAGAGGAACATATATAAAAATAAATAGCAATAGACTTAATTCTTGTTTTGATAGAAAAACTGATCGCTAGCCTCCTTACGAGGCCAGTAGAAAAGCTATTTATGTGACGGCTGTTTATATAAGCTGGGCTACGAAGGTTGGGTGCTGTGAGCATTAAGGCCAAGCTAGCTCTAAAGGGCTGGTCACAATGAAGTAAGGGAGACTGGCCGTGTAGTATGACGGGAGGGTAGGCTTAATAGTTTCTAATAGTTTGTTTAATATGATTATAGTATTGATCGATGAGGTTCCCTTCAGGACCCTCCTTGGCCTTCTATATATACTAATGGCCCTGAAGGACCTACGGGTAGGGACCTGCCTAGTTTCCTCCATGGATACATATGAACCCCTCACCTCTGGCTGTGCTTCCATTAGGAAGTCCTTATAATGCTCATGTAGTTCCCTCACCACTGGCCATACCTTCCGCCACTACCCGTACTCTTATGTAGAGTTCTTATAATGCCCATATGGTTCCTTCACCGCCAGCCGTACTTCCATGTAAAGTTCCTATAATACTCATGCAGTTCCTTCGCCACCAGCCATACTTTCATATAGAGTTCTTTCATGACGTCATTGGTGGGGCCTTGCAGGCCCCATTCGTATATTACCAGCTTAGTGTATTACATATAGGGTGGTCTCCCCTATGCTCTACTGGCCTTTCTCAAGGCTAGCTCTCCTTTTAAGCTTATTTAGTGACTTATCGGGCCCTTACCCGATGGCCACCGTAACAATTTATCTGTACACATTTTGGTGACTATACGGAGTTTACCCTATATGTGACTGCTGCATGTCGCACAGTAAGCGGCGGCATCTCCACGCAGCTCATTATATATAATCTCTAAGTATTCAAAAATTTTAAATGCTTAGAGACTTAGTCAGCCTCTGTTCAAAAATTTTGGGTAGAGACTAACAAAGCAATGAAAAAGTGGTAAGCGAGTAATTATTTTCAAAAAGAGTGGTAGTTCAGTTAATAAGTGTGGTAGGCCAGTAATTATTTTCAAAAATAGTGGTACACAAGTAATTATCCCAAAAGAAAAATTGCTGCACGAACCAGTTCGGTTAATTGGTGTGTAGAGTGAGGAATGAGCTGTTGATTGATGTAATTCTTGGGTTCATTGTTGAATTTTCTTTCTTTCCTTTTGCATGCATGTTATGTAGAAATACTCCGTACTCCGTACTCCGGGCAACCTTTGTTCGTTTTTTCATTTTTGCCGAATTCGCTCGCTTCCCGGGCCAAAGAGGTCCGAAAAGCACCCTGGTACTAACTAAATACTACATGAGCAATACGCAAAAATAATCAGCACACGGAGGCGTGCTCCGTCGAACGTAAGTCTTGCCCACTTGCCGCTTTTGTTGCTGAGCGGTGGGTGGGGAACTAGTATCGTACCGACGTGCTGCGAACCTTTGAGAGTAGTAGGTAGGTATCTTGGCGTGCGGTTCTTGGCAAGGCTGGCGCCCTCCAACTCTCCCCTCGCAGTCATTCCCTTCTCGCCTTCATCAATGGGACGATAAAAGAGAACTTTTGATCATCGACATGGTCCTGCTAGTCCTGCATCCAACGGCAGAAGCTGGAAATAAAGAGGCTCTGACCGTCGAGTGAGTGTTAAGCGCTTGCGGTTCCGCATTCGTTCCGTTATTAATACTGTCGCCATTGTCATGGGCACTAATTCTTGCGATGATTTAGTATCGTTGCTGTCCATGGACTCAACGGCGGTCCCGCCAAGACCTGGGAGAACTCCAAAAGCAAGGCGTTCTGGCTTCGGGACTACCTCCCTCTGGACATCATTGGTGCCCGAGTCTTGAGTTTTGGATACAATGCCAGCGCTGCTTTCGGCAACACTACAGCAGATGTCATCGATCACGCTAGAGATCTGCTTAGTAGTTTGATCGATAGGCGGGAAGAGCAGGATGTAAATTTTTCGTGTTGAGCTCCTGAAGATTATATACTGGGGGCTGACAGGCCATAGGAATTGCGGAGACCTATCATATTTATTGCTCATTCGCTTGGTGGCATTGTGGTGAAACAGGTGATTTGCTATCTCTCTGACAGCACGAGTTGGCAAGAGTGTAATATTTCGCATTGCAGGCGCTCTTTCAGGCACGTATCGAAACTCAATATAGCAGCATTAATGAACATACCATTGGCATTGTCTTTCTGGGGACTCCGCATCGAGGGAGTGAAAAGGCCAGTTATGGAAAGGTTCTTGCAAATCTTGCTACCACTATGATGAACAAGCCCACCTCCCGCCTTGTCAACGCTTTGCAAGTCAATAGCGATTCACTAATGCGACTTACTTCGAATTTCAAATCTCAATTGCCCAATTATCATATAGTTAGCTTTTATGAGATGAGACCGATGGAGGGATTTTCCACACTAGTAAGTCTCACCGCAAGAAGATGTTGTTCACTTCAACTATAGTAAGGCTAACACCATATGCCTCAGATCGTCGAGAAGTACTCTGCCCTATTGGAAGTCAATGGAGAAGACCAAGTACCGGTAGATGCGGACCACCGAGACATGTGCAAATTTGGGGCACGCGATGATCCAGTGTATGAGAAGCTTTTCAGGAGAGTACGCAGAATGATGAAGGCGAAAGATGTTGAACAACCTAGTGATAATCGTATGTAAATGAAACCTCTTAACGTTCTCATACATGTAAGGGGCAATTTGATAATAGTTTGGTGCTAGTCAGCATATTGAGGCTTCGCAATAAGCATTATGAGATTCCCCACAACGTCAGTTCGGTGTTTACTGGGCGCGAGGACATTTGCCGACAGCTTAGTGAAAACTGCCTACCTTTAAGGATGCGAGATGCTCCCCCAAAACAAAGGAGATTTGTCTTGTATGGCTTAGGTGGGTCGGGGAAAACTCAAGTGTGTTTTGAAATTTGCTCAAGATTATCGTGAGAAGTATGCATGTAGGACCTTGCATACCCCAAAAAGAACGCTGACTGGTACATAGTTTCTGGGGGATTTTCTGGATCGATGCAAGCAACAATGAAACGGCAGATCGAGGATTCTTACATATAGCCCGCGTGTGTGGACTTGAAGAGGACTCCAAGGTTGTGAAAAGATGGCTTTCAAATATTCAAGATCAATGGCTTTTGGTCATCGATAATGCGGACAACCCCTTGCAGGACGTCTCTGAATACTTTCCGAAAAGCGATAGAGGTGTCGTCTTGCTCACCACTCGAAATCCTGACTGCAAGATCCATTCAACAGTTGGCTCATACGAGTTCGGTCAGATGGAACCTGAAGAAGCCATCACATTACTCCTGAACGCTAGCGCGGCAGGAGATGTATTTCACGAACCTTCTCGAAATATAGCAAGGCCTGTTGTCGAGACTCTAGGTTACCTTGCTCTCGCGATCGTCCAGGCTGGTGCTCTCATTAGGCAAAAGCTCTACAGCATGGAAGAATATTGTGGCGTATACTCTCGGCGACGTAAAGAGCTACTGAGCCATCGGCCTATCCAGGCAATGGCTGATTATCAGTATACTGTTTACACCACTTGGGAGGTATCTGTCAATATGATTGAGAATATGTCTAATAATACGTCCAACAAAACTGCACGCAACGCTATTGAACTTCTCCAGCTTTTCTGCTTCATGCACTTCGATGGTATTTCTGAAGACATCCTAGAGGAAGCTTGGAAGAATATGCGAAGCCGGCAACTTTCGGACTGGGAACAATCACATCAACTTCGTATGCTGTGTGAAGATGATTCAGGGGATTGGGACCCGCATCTTACTCGGGAAGCGGTAATTCTTCTCTCATCTTTTTCTCTGATAGCTATTGGTGGTGTGAATAATCATATTTCGATGCATCCACTCATGCACATATGGGCCAGAGATCGATTGGTCGAAGCAGAGCAGAAAAGGTGTTGGAAGGTAGCAGCTTCGACGTTAGCGATGTCGATCTATCGGAGATATCAGACTTTCGATTACAGCTTTCGAAGATTCCTCTTACCTCATATTAGCTCTTGTCTTAGTTCCCACAACAGCGAATTGTTCACTACTGGCGACGGAGAGCCAGAGCGGCTTGAGATTGCTGCTAAGTTCGCATCCGTGTATCGGGAATGCGGCCGAATGCAGGAAGCCATGAAGCTGAGGGAGAGAGTGCTGGAGGCGAGGGGGAGGACACTGGGTGAGGAACACCCGAACACTCTGGGGTCGATGAGCAACCTCGCCATCAGCTACGGGGACCTCGGCCGAAGGCAGGAGGCCATGGAGCTGGACGAGAAGGTGCTAGAGGCGAGGGAGAGGACGCTGGGTGAGGAACACCCGGACACTCTGGGGTCGATGAGCAATCTCGCCAATAGCTACGGGGACCTGGGCCGAAGGCAGGAGGCCATGGAGCTGGACGAGAAGGTACTGGAGGTGAGGGAGAGGAAGCTGGGTGAGGAACACCCGGACACTTTGACGTCGATGAACAACCTCGCCGTCAGCTACAGGGACCTCGGCCGAAGGCAGGAGGCCATGGAGTTGAGGGAGAAGGTGCTGGAGGCGAGGGGGAGGACACTGGGTGAGGAACACCCGGACACTTTGGCGTCGATGAACAACCTCGCCATCAGCTACAGGGACCTCGGCCGAAGGCGTGAGGCCATGGAGCTGATGGAGAAGGTGCTGGAGGCGAGGGAGAGGAAGCTGGGTGAGGAACACCCGGACACTCTGGGGTCGATGAGCAATCTCGCCATCAGCTACAGGGACCTCGGCCAAAGGCAGGAGGCTATGGAGCTGGACGGGAAGGTGCTGGAGGTGAGGGAGAGGAAGCTGGGTGAGGAACACCCGGACACTTTGACGTCGATGAACAACCTCGCCATCAGCTACGGGGACCTCGGCCGAAGGCAGGAGGCCATGGAGCTGATGGAGAAGGTGCTGGAGGCGATGGAGAGGATACTGGGTGAGGAACACCCGAACACTCTGACGTCGATGAACAACCTCGCCATTACCTACGGGGACCTCGGTCGAAGGCGTGAGGCCATGGAGCTGATGGAGAAGGTGCTGAAAGCGAGAGAGAGGACGCTGGGTGAGGAACATCCGGGCACTCTGGGGTCGATGAGCAACCTCGCCACCAGCTACAGAGATTCTGGTCGAAGCCTCTTAGCGGAAGTGCTTGAGCAGCACACCAGCCCTGAAAACCTCCCTAGCCAGCCACATGGCACCAAAACCAGGAGTCAATGGAGTTTAAAAAGTTGGATTAGAAGGCACTTTCGATAGCTGGGACAATGGCAATTTTGCAGGCAAAAGATTGGTGCAAATGTAGCAGGATCGATACCGCCAAGTATAATTGTGGGTTTAGAAACACGAGTGTACGGGTGACAGGTTGGAGCGCGTTTACTGTCAACGCTCAGTGCACAATTCTTCACGCTTTGCTCGACGCTCATCTTCGACTATTAGTGCATGGACGACGTTGTAACAGCTGGCTAGGAACGAGCAAGAGACTGCGGTGCCTACTCGCTCTGCTCATTCTAGACTCCTAATCACCCCTGCATGCCCTCCCCACCCGCCACTAGGAGGGTCATCTCCCTTTTATATATGGTTTGCCTTTCTTTTGGGCTCTAGGAGAAATTGGAATTGTAATATGTTCCTACCCTCTATGATATTCTAGTATCCGCTCTCTCTGGCTTATACCTGAATTTGCGAAGTGGCGGCCAGAGAGTGGGTTATGCAGTCTCACCTACGGCCGCCCGTCATGTGCACGGTGTGGAGATGCGCCTTGTTTAATTACACGAGAAGCCGCCTAACGCTTCACGAATGGGAATGATCTGTATTTACCTACATTCGTTTAGGCCAAACAAGATGTGATAGTTTCTTCCTCTCCCCAAACTGGGTGGAATAGTAATTATCTTTAGCCTATATAAATAGCTGAGGGTTATGTAGCTCAATATTTGTTAACTCCGATACTTGAAATGCCATTTCTTTTATCCATATTTTAACTACTCGCACCACAGTGATGTTCACAAGAGCAACACCGCTACATGCTACTAGACTTGGCCATTTGATAGAATCCTGAGGCAAGAGTCAACGGGTGGGTAGAAGGGTGATGAGTTGGAATGGGAGCGAGTCTCATTAATAAACTGCCACTCCTAACCTTATGACTAAAGTTGGCGAGCAGTTACACTACATAAGAGCTTATACATAGATACGAAATTACCCTCCACCGTATCCGACACCTATTCAATGACCAGAGCGCATACCCAATACTAGACCAGATATGCACTAGTAAAAGCGATGAAACTCCCGGGCAGCCGATTCCGACGCCCCGGAAACAACGCCCTCGATTGACCGCCGGAGACATGCCGGGTACGCCTGCAAAAGTAAAGAGACATTCCCCACCGCCAACCACAACAAGAAATTTCGCGCGGAGCCTCTCGCACCCGAAGTCCGCAAGCAACACACCTAATCCCTTCTCGCATCCTCTAGCTAGCTCTCGCGGCTAGGCTTCACAGCATAGATCTGGACGGAGGCTTAAGGGGGCGGGGGTAGGATTAGCCATTGTCCTAGGATCGGCGGTTCGGGATACTCACCAACCCATTCGTTCACATCGCAATCGGCGGGTATATTAGCAACATTGTGCGCTTCGGGAGACTGCGGCTTGCAGCAGCTTGTGGAGCAGCATCCGCTGTCTGCGGAGTTTTGCTGGGGGAGTTGGCCCAAGGGGTTTTCCTCGGGGTTGGTCGGCGATTTGGTAACCTTCTGTGGCTCTGGGGCTTGTGAATTGCAACAGTTTGCTACACAACATCCACCGTCCGGAGATGTTTGTTGGGCGGACTTCTCCATGGGGTTTCCTTCCCTATACAGGTTTAGGTCGGCGTTTTTGTCGATGATAAGCGTGCCTATCGATGCTGCGTCAGCTTGGGCCAAACAGCGGGTTTCAGGAAACTCCCACCTTCGAAGCCGGCCTCCTTGAGGTACCTCTCGTAATCTCCGACGTTACTCGCGCCCGCAATGCAGCCTACGTACAAGGCCATGTTGCGTTTGATGTCGGCGGGTAACTCGCACTTGGCGACTATGTCGCTGACGGCGACTCGGCCTCCTGGCTTCAACAGGCGGAACATCTCATGGAATACCATGGGCTTGTCGATATCAGGAACTAGGTTTATCACGCAGTTGCTGGTGATGCAGTCTGCTATGGCAGAAGGGAGAGGGATGGAGGTGATCGAAGCCTCCACGAAGGATACGTTAAGGGCTTTGGATTTTTCCATGTTTTTGCGGGCGAGTTCCAGCATGCCCTTGTCGGTCAATAAGTGTTAGCCGTGCCTCGAAGGTATACACAGGGAGAAAGCAGTTGCCCACTTTACTCATGTCAACTCCAATCGCCCTTCCATCCGGCCCAACCTTGTTTGCAGCAAGGAAGACATCAAACCCAGCGCCGCTTCCCAGATCAATGGCCACCTCTCCCTAATTGAAAAGGCAAATTATTCAGCACCGCCCAAAGGTCTTTATCCTCGGATTCGGTGGCTGACAGCATACTTTTTCTAGCTTTGCAGTTGCCAAAGGGTTCCCACAGCTGGCCCCAAGGTTTGCTCCATCCGGGATGGATGCGAGTTCGTCTAGTGTGTAGCCAAACGCTTGGGCTACCTTCTGACTGTGCTCGAGGCTGAGCTCCGTATCGTAGCGTTTAGCATATGCCCCGTAATGATCCTTGACCAGCTGGTAAGTTTCGTTTGCGTCCATGGTGAGATGTAGTCTATCCGAGGATTTTATTTCTGGCCAAGTATATCTGAGAGATACCGCTATGGAGAAGCCGCCATCGCATCTTTATGCGTATGAATGCTGAGGCGATGTGTCACCGATGAGCAGACATGTCGCAGATGATATGTCAGCGTGGGGGAGGCCCGCTCCGAAGCGACGAGAACCACTATTTGTCAGCATGTTCGAATCAAAAAAAATTATTTGAACGGGATAATTACGTAAATACCATACTTTTAGAATTTATCAGCTATATTTCAACTAGAAGTGTAAAGGTTAAAGAAAAGTAGGCTAGGCAGCAGACCTCAGAGGTATAAAGTAAAGCCTTTCACTATGAGTGAATCTTGTTAGCAACAACACAAAAATTTAGATGATACAAGCGGATAGGGGTGCAAGGCATGTGGGGGGGTCTATTAGGGGTCGTTTGGTTTTTTTTTTTGTTAAACACGATATAATGTCTGCCAAGTTGGCTCCACCCCGATTTAAAATTACCCTTTTCGTCACTTTTTGGGATGTATTGAGCCTTATGAAGGAGCAGTACCCCACATCCGGGGGTGGTGCCGATCGCTAAGTGGTAGTGGTATATGGCCAAGTTACAGCAGTTGACCAAGGTGGTAACTTGGAGACGCAGTACGACAGTGAGACCTATCAACGGTCCCAAGGTGACCCCTAAATGTCTTGAAGCACCCCGTCATTCACTATTCCATGATATTGATAACACCACACAACAGGCTAGAGCCACCCAATTTCTCGCACGAGTAGTGGCTTGTCACAGTCGGGAAGGGAACAAATCGACGTTGTGCGTCAAGGAGGGAAAAAAAGCAATCAAAGTTTGTCAGGTGAACGCTTACAAAGCGGAACCGCAGCCGCGCTCCATCATGGTTGCTTCACAGCCGCTTCACGGCCTTTCTGATTTTATTAGGCGATCGTTACTTCTGACATAAATATCACCTGCGCCGTAAGACTGACAAAAGGCTGCTGTATATCCGTATGTTCCGACAATCTGCGGAGGCTGGCAATGGGTCTGCTGCGGCTCGTCCAACACTAAGATCGCTGACATTCCGGGTGGAGAACATTCCACGGGGATGGACAAAGGGCCAGCTTTGGGGGTGTTTCAGGCCTAAGGATCGACCTAGAATTGAAATCAAATCTCTTGTACCAGCTATAGACAATATCGATGGACGTGGCGAACAAACGGCAACTCTCTTATTCAATCCACCATCTGATGAACCAACCAGTGGGCCCGGAGTCATCGATGACACCATCAGCGTTGATAGCGGCTTTATCGGGTTCACGCCACTCTATGTTCCTACGGGGCCTGTTGCGGCTGAGTAAGCATTGACGATTCCTTTTCATATGGCTCAGCTAACTCCATTCAGCGTGATTGCCGTTACCGGACTCGCTGCACATGCGATTGGGTCATGGTCACATTCCCGGGACAGAATGTGGCTGCGCGACTATCTCCCGAAAGATATCCCAAACGTCCGGGTTATTACTTACGGCTACTTATCGCAACTACAAGGAAGCATGTCACGGAATATCCTCAGTAATTTTAGCAATGACCTCACCGAAAGGATGCTCGGACTGCAGAAGTCCACAAAGGTACGTAGGCACGATGCCAGGCTGGAATTTGACTTCTCCCTCACAAGTCTGGTTAGGATCGCCCGATCATTTTCATCGGCCATAGTCTAGGATGCCTGATCATCAAAAAGGTTGTCAGTGACATCAATGGCGCCAGAGATGGGTTTTACCCATCGCGGTTGCCTGTCCAGTTGGCCGTGTTCATGGGAGCGCCTCACAGGGGTTTAGATACGGCAGCTCTGGAGACAGTTGTTGGGTCGAAACCAACGGGGGATTTAATTCGTGAACTTAAGGCAGAGTCTCCCACTCTTAGAGAATTGAACGAGAAGTTCCTACGTGTTGCTACGGAATTCGACATCTTGACTTGCTTTGAGACGGAGCCAACCAAAACGGTGATTGAGGTAAGCATTTTGGGATTTCTATCTAGTTCGTCAGGTTCTCAAATTGCTAACAAATACAGAAACCCGATGGCTCTTGGAAACGAGAAGGGGATCCTGCGATGATGGTACCACCAGAGAGTGCACTGTTATATTTCCAACGAGAAAAGCGCGTTAGTTCCCAAACGGATCACTCTCAGATAGCTAAGTTAAGGCGGAGCGAAGCGGGAATATACCACCAAGTCATCTCGGCTATCCGGATGGCGGCGCCGCGGAAACAAAATAGCTATTCACCGCCGGCGGTCTTGGAGACTCTGGGACAAACTCCAGAGGAGCAACTAGCACTCCCGGGCCAGGTCCAGGAGGGTAATGCGCAAGGGTACAAAGGAAACGATTACCGATGCAACTTCTGCGACAGTGGCAGTCACCAGACCCGTGATCACGTATGCTTTACCGATAAGCCTCTCGACATAGGGCGTTCGCCTACATCAAGCAGCAGCGCAAGCGGCAGCACCAATCCCATAAATAGGAGTCCGAAATCATTCTTTAGTGTTCTTGCGTCAGTAAGCGGCATTAGTAGTATAAATAGTGGATTCGGGGGCGGTGTCCCGACACCCGAAGGGAAATCAGCGCGTACGGGCGAAAAAAAGACCCAAGAACCGCGAAGGGGTGTAATGCTCGGTTCGTCCTCGTGTTTGACACAAGAGCCTCCGCCCTTTAGCAATTCTCTGTAGGCCAAGTTCTTTTCGGTTGCTGGCAAGGGTCTTTCACTTCTTTGCAGGTTATTGGGTGTTTAGGAGCATGTGGCCGGGGCTTCCCTAAGGGCAAGCGGGAAATGCGTTCCGCCTCGCGTGGTTTCGGTTCACCGATGCCATGTCGGTGTGGATCTTTGGTGCTGGCCTATCCGAGTAGGGTATAGGGGGGTCGAGATGTTCAGGGTCGCGCGGAGTTTACCGAGACAAGCCTCATAGTCTAATTAGCTGAATTCTGGCCGCCAATCGACGGTTGGAGTTTTCTACAACCGCATAAATAAATGCGTCAGCGCCTTCCTGTCCCGAGGCCCGTCGTGATGTTTTTGAGAATAGCACCCTGATGAAGCACTTCCTTAGGAACCATCGAATGAGAAGCCCTTGAACTGAAGGAGCCGCAACGGTTACTCTGAGGATTCGAGGCAAAGAGCCTCAGGGCTCGGTGAACCTGCATTCCGCGTCGGAGCCAGGGCCGTGTGGCTGCTTCGTGCCGATGTCGGCCCGTCACCTGAGACACGGATGGTTATTTCTACCCGCTGTGAGACAGTTGAGCCTCAGCGCGTCTCGCAGTAGCAGCGGTCGCTCTACCTTCCAGAGCTCTATTCGCCATGTGTGAGTGACGTGCATCTCGGTTGCCCCTGTCGTAAGCTGAAGGCCAGCGCAAATGTCGGTCTGTACTTGCTTTCAATATGCGTGGGCATGGACATCCTTGAGTGCTAATAACCCTTATTGCTGCAGCTATGCTACGTACCATATTCCCTTGAGTACGAAGCTTAGTTCAATTCTCAAAATGAAGAAAGCCTCTTTGTGCTGAAGGGTCGTTTCGGAAGTAGCCGCACAAGTTCGTGATCAATATTGCCAAGAAAACACTAGGTTTCATAGATTGCCCACCCCATATGCGGAGCCTCGACTTCAGTTTACTTTTTATGAAATAAGGCTATTACTTTACTTGAAAAGCCCCAGCTTCCCTCTGATTTACCATTGTTAATCTTTAGCATTAATTAATGATCTTGTCATTCAAGGAGAAGATCGCAACAGATCAAGAGCAAACCAACAACGATCTCGACTGAGATACCGTTAGCATAGTGTGGTTTTAATGATGGCTAGTACAAGGTGTTGTTATTGGTGCCCTGTCCGCCTCAGCCAAGAAGGAGGTCTCGGCCTCTGTTGAAGTTGAAATTGAGGCGCAAACCAGTGAGCCACCAGTGGCGTGGAATAGGGGCACGCCAATTTCAGCTAGCCCCTATTTGGTCGGCTTGGCGCTCAACGCCCAACAAGAACTTTTCTCGTTGCCCACTTCGTAATAACTTTGTACTTAATCAATTAAAGCAATGCCTATAGAACGTCTACTATACACATAATCTTCAATAGCCTCAGGAGTATTACGTTTAGTATGTAAAAGTTTTCTGCCCTAATGTTCTTACC